>JARYGA010049499.1:0-39592 GCA_030545235.1 Helianthus tuberosus
TTCCTTTACTCACAAGAAAGTTCTCAATTTTTGAATTCTTAAACTCTGTTCCATTGTCTGATCTGATCCTTCTGACTATTAGTTTTAACAGATTTTCAATTTTCTTGATAAAATTAATGATCAGATCAGGAGTTTCACTTTTCTTTCTCAAAAATTCTACCCATGTGTACCTGGAAAAGTCATCTACTATTACTAGTATGTATTTCTTTCCAGAAAAACTTTCTGTACTTATGGGTCCACACAAATCCATGTGTAAAAGTTCCAAATTTTGTGAAATAGAAGACTCAGACATTGATTTATGTGAGCTTCTTTTGGATTTTCCCATCTCACATGCTTCACAAATTTTATCCTTCTTTGAGGATATTAAAGGTAATCCTTTTACCAGACCTTTACTTGCTAATTTGCTTAGGTTTTTGAAATTTAAGTGAGATAGCCTTTTGTACCATAACCAACTACTACCCTTGTTGATTTTTGAAAATAAACATAATTTTGGATGTTCACTTTCTTCTTTGAAATCAAAATAGTAAATCGATTTTCTTATTCTTTTTCCACTTAAATAGATTTTATTATCATCTATACCTATTAACAAGCATTTTTCTGGTAAAAAGGTTACCTGAAAACCTTTGTCACAGAATTGACCACAACTTAGTAAATTATACTTTAAGCCTTCAACATAGGCTACTTTCTCTATGGTCAAACATCCATACCTTATGCATCCATATCCCATGATCCTCCCTTTTACTCTATTTCCAAAATTTACCATTCTACCCAGCTTTGGAACAAAGTTGCTGAGTAAGCTCCTGTCCCCACTCATGTGCTTGGAGCTTCCTGAATCGCAGTACCAGATCTGCTGCACATGATGGTCCTGAAATGGAATGATTAGAGGGTTTTTGGTACCCAGGCTTGCTTGGGAACTTTTTCTGATGAGATTTTAAACAGATTATTTTCTCTTGTTGGTCTTTCATCAGAAATTCTGTTATATGCTGAGCCATAAACAGATTTCACGTTTTTCTTTTGAAGATGGTGTTGAACAAGCTTCAGTATGTCAACACACATACAAGATTTATCAGAATTTTCTGATATTCTTTCTTGTGATGGAATGAGTGGATAATTTTGAAAAGATGAGTGAACTGCTTCTGGAGTCCTTAAAGATTCTTGACTGCATTCACTTATGTTTGCTTTGAAGTTTGGTTTTTCAAAAGAGTATTCAGAACAGGTTGACTTGCTAGATTCAGAATCAGATTCTGATGAAAATTTATCAGAAATCTGATGGGTTGCTTTTACAAAGACAGTGGGTTTACTTCCTCTTGATTTTATATATCCTAAACCCTCTCCTTTGTTCTTTGGTGTGGACTCAATGAAATTTATGAATTCTTTGGCTTGTTGAAAACCTCTTACATTGATTTCTTTATCATTGATTTTCTTGTAAAGATCTTTTATTTCATTTTCATAGAACTCAATTTTAGCTCTTTGATCTAAACTTTCTTCTATAAGTAATTGGTTTTCAAGAATGATTTTATTCATGGTCCTTTGCAACTCATCAGATTTTTTAATATCCGATTGATGTTTTTCTTGCAGACTTAGAAAATCTAACATGAGCTTGTTTAGCTTGTGTTCAAGATCAAGATTGTCTAAATTTACCTTTTGTTCTGAAGTTTCTGGTAGGCCTTCAGAAAGTGCCATGAGGCAGAAATTTACCATTTCTTCTTCTTCATCATCAGAAGAATCAACAGATAACCATGTATCTGTTCCTGCAATTAAGCTGACTTGTTGTTGTTTCTTTGCTTCTTCTAGCTTTTTCTCATAATAAGCAACATCCTTGAGCTTCTTGGTCTTGCATTCTGATGCATAGTGACCTCTCTGCTTGCACTTGTAACACACAACTTCAGCCTTCCCTTTATCCTTAGACCTAACTTCCTCTTTAGATCTTCCATCCATCCTCCCTTTGTCACTTCTCTGGTATCTCTGGCTTCCTCCCCTCAACCTCTACTCAAATGTTTTGGTGAGCAGTGCTATTGCTTCAGCAAAAGCTGAAAAATCTGATGATGTATCAGAAGTTTCAAGGTTTTGGCTGTTTGATGATTGTGGATCATTGGTAGGTAGTGTTCTTTGTGAGTTTGAGATAAGAGCTAAAGATCCCCCTCTTTGAATGGTTTCTTCAAATATTTCTTCCTCTCTTGGGATCAAGATGCTATATAGGTCATGAAGACTCATATTTCCTAGTTCTAAGGTTGAGGACAAAGTCATGGTTAGACTTCTCCAATCTCTAGGAAGAGCATCAAGAAATTTTATGTTTCTTTCATCATTTGATTTTGTTATACCAAATTTCTTTAGCTCGTTTAAAAGTTTTGTAAATCTTTGATATGTATCATTTAATCTTTCATTGGGTAAACTTTTAAACCTCTCATATGAGGAAACATTGTTTGTTCTCTTGTTTCTTCTCATCCTTTCTCCTCCTTCACAAAGATTTTCCAACTGATCCCATATTTCCTTGGTTGATGCACATGTATAAACTTGTGAAAATATGTCATTGGGGATGGCCATTATTAAAATTGACTTTGCCCTTTCATCCCCAGCCACCAGATCCTTGTCTTCCGCACTCCAGTTTATTTCACTTTTGGGAGCACGGGAGGCAGGGATTGCTGGTTATTGGTCAGTTGCTGGAATAGCTGGTATTTCAGTCACTGGTATATGTGGACCCCTTTCAATGGATTGAAACAGAGCTCGGTCATGACCATTGAGGAAATTGACCATCCTGATTTTCCATTGGGGGTATTCCTCTCTGACCAGAGTCGGAGGTTTAGACATAGAACCAATATTAAAAGCATTATTCCAGGATTGAAAGCTGGCCATATTTAGAGAAAAGAAGATGAGCGATTGATTGTTTGAAAATAGTTTATTCAATCTGCTCTGATACCAATTGTTGGACCCAGTTTGGCCTTAACAACTTCTTTTCACGTAATATGGCAAGTGATTTCAGTAGATGTGAAAAAGATGTGCGGAAATGCAAATCAGACTTTCAGAAACAAGACCTACAGAATTATCAAGTTTATATCACTTTGAAACAAAATAGTTTACAAGGTGATTGTAAGATTATTATCTAATACAAATGAATCTTGAATTCTGTGGGTGAGAGGGCAATGGAGTTTTGTAGTATGTATGAATGCTAAGCTTCAAACTTACTGTCTTCTGCTTGGTTAGCCTTCTATTTATAGAAGGCTGGGTACATGAATAAACAATTATTTATTCATACAATAGTCCTGCAAAAAGTAGCCATTTGACATATTCATTGAATCCAATAGTCAAGTTGCCTTTGTAATCATGATATCCAATATTGTCAAGTTGCTTCGGTTATTGTGGCAGGATAGAGCTGATTTCAGAAAAGTGGGGTATTCACCAGAATGTCTGATAAACCACTTCATCAAAAATTCTGGTGAACAAATCATCAGAAAACCTGATGATCAAAATCGTCAGAAACTGATGATATTTCATCAAAAATATCATCAGATCCATCAGAAATGACCTTCTCTGAAAATCCAATTCAGCTCTTGATCAACTTATGATTCTTTGAAGTAGATGCTGTTCATTTCAGTTGTCCTATCCGATCTTCTTTTTCTTGTTGTGATTTTCAGGTCTGTTGTCTTCTTCATAGATCTAGTTGAATCTAATTTTCTTCAATACTTACAAAGAAAGTTTCCTAACAAAGTCTTATGAACCCTAGTTTATCACATACCCCAATTAACATCATACACAACACCCAATCAGATCTAGCAGTTTATTGTCACAAGGAATCATCAAAATCTTATAATCATATAACCCTCATTACAAAAATCATAATTCACGCAATCCAAAAAAATATTCAACATGATTTCTAGCAAAACCTTTGATCGTAATTATTATCATACCACCAAGTATCAATCATTAAGCAAGAACATAGCTACATACATTGAAGGAGATCAATTTAACAGAGTGATAACACACTAACCTAGAGACGTAAAGCGAAAGAGTGTGCTAGAATAAGAAAGATGAAGCTTCGAATGGGGGGTCTGTCGTCGATCACCAAGGAGGAGAGAAAGAGTGCTAGATTTTTAGTTATTTTTTATCTTTGAAACACAACCATACTATACGCATACCTACATGTATGCGTAAATCACAAGAAGTTGGGCTTGGTCGGTTTGGGCCTGATGGTGTATGTGGGCCGAGAGCATAGAAGCACAAGGGTGTGCGGTTGGTTCAATGGTGTACGGCTTGGGGTGTGTGGTGTGCAGTTGGAATTAAATATCTTAAACACTTAATATTCAACAAACTCACAAACATTCAATTATAAACAATCAAGTATAATCAATCACTTTTATCAAGTTTAACATAACATACACCCAATTACAACGTATAAAGGACGTGAAGAGAAATGATATGACGTTAAAGGTTACAAGATTAGACGATGCTAACCTTGAAAGTATGGTTTGTCACATTATCCCCAAGTTGAAGAAATTTCGTCCCGAAATTTAGCATGCAGTCACTAAAGTAGTTAGTGTTGTGGAGCGTTTTCGCGGGGTGTCACATTATCCCCTTGTTGATTTGGAATTTTGTCCCAAAATTCAGCAGTAGCTTCAACACTGGATGTGTTATTCTTAAACAGCTGAGGATACTTGCGCATCATCTTATCTTTCCGTTCCCAAGTAAACTCTGGGCCACGTCTTGAGTTCCCATGAACTCGAATTATAGGAATATTGCTGCGCTTGAGTGTTTTGATTTCCCGATCCATATCTCAACTAGTTCCTCAATGAAACGAAGCTGATCATCAATCATGAGTTCTTTGAAATGAATAATGAGGGTCTTATCTGATAAACATTTCTTCAAATTCGACGCGTAGAAAACATTGTGCACCCCATTGAGCTCTTCAGGTAAGTTCAGTCTATATGCCATTGTGCCAAATTTTTTTATGATTTCAAAAAGTCCGACATAACGCGGTTTAAGCTTGCCTCGTTTGCCAAAACGAACAACGCCTTTCCAAGGTGAGACTTTTAACAAAACTCCGTCTCCAACCTGGAATGCCAACGGTTTTCTACGCTTATCAGCGTAGCTTTTCTGATGGTCATGAGTCGCTGCCATTCGGTTTCTGATTTGGGCAATCTTTTCTGTTGTTTTAAGTACGAGTTCAGGTCCAGTGATTTGACTATCTCCAAATTCAGCCCAACAAAGAGGTGATCAACATTTCCGTTGGTACATTGCCTCGATTGGAGTAGCCTGAATACTGATGTGTGGTAACTATTGTTATAAGAGAATTCAACCAATGGTAGGTGTCTTTCCCAGCCGTTACCAAAGTCGAGGACACATGCTCGTCGCATATCTTCAAGGGTTTGAATGGTGCACTCGGTTAGTCCATCAATTTGATGGTGGTAGCCTGTGCTCATGTCTAAATATGAGACGAAGGATTTGTGCATGGCTTGCCATAAATCAGACGTGAAACATGGGTCACGATCAGAGATGATGGAAGTTGGCACTCCGTGCCTGGAGACTACTTCATTCAGATAGATTTTTGCAAGTCGAGAAAACTTATCAGTTTCTTTGATCGCGAGGAAGTGAGCAGATTTAGTTAGGCGATCTATGACCACCCAAATGGTGTCATTCCCGCTCTGAGTTTTAGGTAAACCGGTAACGAAACCCATAGAAATTTGCTCCTATTCCACGTTAGTAGCTCCGGTTGTTGAAGTAACCCTGATGGCTTTTGGTATTCAAACTTGACTCTAGCACAGGTCAAGCACTTGCTAACATACTTCGCTGTAGTTTCTTTCATGTTAGGCCACCAGTACAATGCTTTTAAGTCGTGATACATCTTGTCTGAACCAGTATGTATCGAATATCGAGACTTGTGTGCATCATCCATCATAAGCTCTCGTCGATTTCTGTAGAAGGGAATCCATATACGTTCCATGAAGTAATGAATACCATCATCCTTGAGTTCAAGTTGTTTTTCCATGCCCTGCTTGGATTCAGCTAGAAGGTTTTCCTCCTTAATTGCTTCAACTTGGGCGTTGCGAATTTTTCAGGGAGATTCGAATAAATTATAAGTTGCAACACGCGAACACATTTAGGCTTGGTTTCCTTTTGGTAGGGGGCATCAGCTACAATGTTTGCCTTGCCCAGATGGTATTTGATCGCGCACTCATAATCATTTAAAAGTTCGACCCATCCACCTTGTCGCATGTTCACCTCCTTCTTATCGAGTATGTGCTGGAGACTCTTGTGATCGGTGTAAATTGTGCACTTGGTTCCGTACAAGTAGTGTCTCCAAGTCTTGAGTGCGAAGACTACAGCTCCCAACTCCAGATCGTGGGTAGTGTAGTTCTTTTCGTGAACTTTGAGTTGGCGTGATGCCTAAGCAATGACATTCTCACGTTGCATCAACACGCAACCGATTCCTTGAATGGACGCATCACGATAGACAATGAAATCTTCAGTGCCTTTAGGTAGCGATAGAATAGGTGCGCTATAGAGCTTTTCCTTAAACTGCTGGAATGTAGAATCTTGAGCATCACTCCACCTGTAGTTGATACCCTTTTGCGTTAGAGTAGTGAGAGGTTGTGCGATCTTTGAGAAACCCTTGATGAATCTACGGTAATAATCCGCCAGACCCATGAATTGGCGGATTTCGGTTGGAGTCCTAGGCTCAGGCCAGTTCTTGATAGAGTCAATCTTAGCTGGATCTACGTGAATCCCTGCTTCATTGACCACGTGACCAAGGTAGTGGACTTCACGAAGCCAAAAGTCACATTTTAAGAACTTAGTATAGAGCTTTTTGTTCATAAGAGTTCCAAAGTAAAGCGTAAATGTTGCTCATGCTCCTCCTGACTCTTAGAGTAGATCAGGATATTGTCAATGAACATGATTAAGAACTTCTCAAGGTCGGGTTTGCACACCCGATTCATGAGATCCAAAAAACTGCGGGTGCATTCTTTAACCCAAATGGCATGACAAGGAACTCGTAGTGGCCGTAATGAGTCTTGAATGCAGTTTTGGAGATGTCTTCGTCTTGGACTCTCAACTGATAATAGTCGGATCTCAGACCAATCTTGGAAGAGAAACTTGACCCTTACAGTTGGTCGAATAGATCATCTATGCATGGGAGTGGATAGTGGTTCTTCATGGTCACCTTGTTTAACTTGCGGTAGTCTATGCACATGTGAAAAGTGCCGTCCTTCTTCTTGACAAAAAGTACGGGGGCTCCCCAGGGTGACGAGATAGGACGGATAAAACCTTTATCCAATAGCTCCTGTAACTAAGTGGATAACTCTTCTAGTTCGGTTGGGGCTAGTCTATAAGGTGTACGGGCTATAGGCGCTTCTCCAAGAGTTAGCTCGATTTGGAATTCAACTTGAAGGTGAGGTGGAAGACCAGGTAGCTCATTAGGAAAAACTTCGGGAAAATATTGAACAATAGGGATATCCTCGACCTTTTTCTCTTTGGTTTGGACATCAGTGACGAGAGCTAGAATAGCGGTATGACCGTTTCGCAAACATTTCTGAGACTTCAAGAAAGAGATGATACCTACAACAACACCAACCTTCTCTCCTCGAATAATAAGGGGTTCACCAACCGAACGAGGAATGCGGACAATTTTCTCTTGATAGAGTATTTCCGCTCGATGATGGGTTAACCAATCCATTCTGCTGGCAACGTCAAAACTTCCAAGGACAATAGGGATGAGGTCGATGACGAAACTCTGACTTTATAACACAAGTTTGCAGGCGTGGATGATGTGAGTAGCCTTGACTTTTTTCCCATTGGCTAACTCAATGACGTGTTTGGTGTTTAAAGGGATTGGGGTAGGCTTAAGCATCTTACTAGCACTTAAGGACACGTAATTAAAATCGACTCCAGAATAAAAAAAGTACGGAAAAAAAGTAGTCATCAAGTAGGAACTTACCCGTCACAACGTTAGGCTCGTCAAGTAGGAACATACCATTCTCGACGTTGTTGTCATTGTTATTCCTAGTGCCATTGTTGTTGTTGTTGCAGTCTGGTTCAATTGAGGGAAATTCTTCTTAAAATGCCCTTCAGCTCCACACTGGTAACATCCTTTACCATTACCCTGCTGCTCCTGCTGGGGTCTCTGATTTTGGTGCGTTGACTGTTGCTGTTGGTTCTGCTTTACTGGGTACTGGTTTCTACAATCCTTTGTTGCATGCCTCAGTTTACCATACCACTGGCAACGGTTCTTCTCACATTGCCCATTATGATGCAGATTACACTTGTTGCACTTCGGTCGGTTCCCTTGATAACCACCCTGACTTTGAATAGCCGAAGTTTGCTGATTAGGGCTCTTGTTGCCTTCGAACTTTCTCTGCTGTGATTGAGGTTGAGAGGAGCTAGAAAGCTTGCCTTGGTTACCATCTGACTTGCGCTTATTGTCGCTCGAAGGGTCAGTAACGGCACTGTTTCGCTTAGGCAGGTTGCCCTGCTCGATCGTTTGGTCTATAAGACGGTGTGCCAATCAGATGACTCGCTGAATCGTGGGGAGGTTAGCTGAAGTTACCAAGCATTGGATTTCAGGGGTTAAACCTTTGAGATAAAGCTCAATTCGTTTGTAAGTAGGCTCGGACATGTTAAGACAAAGAGCAGCCAAATCATTGGACCTTTTGGTGTAAGCTTCGATTTCAGACCCGACCATCTTCATATTGTAATACTCCACCTCGAGTTTCTGATTGTCGTCCCTATGAAAATATTCCTCCTTGATAAAATCGTTGAAGTTGTTCCAGGGAGTGGCATTGGCAGGCACCAATCCAAGCATCTGGACTTGCGCGTTCTACCAGGAAAGCGTGTTGCCTTCTAAAGTGCCGGTTGCATACTTCACCCAATTGTTGATAGGGCATTCACACATTTCAAAAACAGACTCGACCTTCTCGATCCAACGTAGAAGGCCCACTGCTCTTTCTGTGCCATTGAAAGAGTGAGTTTTCCAATCCATGAATGCCTTAAAAGTACATGCTCGGGGTTGAACGGGTTTAGGTTGACGTGTAGCGTAAAGTGAAGTGGATAAGGCTAAGAGTGATAAGATACCACGGGAACAGGATCTAAACATCCTAGAATGGTTTGGAACATTAGACTTACCTACTGGTTGGGCTGCCAAAGCCTTGGCCACCCTTGCGTTAATCAGGGCCATGAGTTGGTCCTGAGTCATATTAATGCCATCATGTCCTTTGTCGCGCCCATTCATTGTCTTTACTTCCACAAAACACAAAATGAGAATCGATTTTTACGCATATAATTCATCATAATGGCATGAGGAAAGTAACAGAAGATTTAAATCACAACACATAATATCCAAATAAACATTTTCATCAAAATCTTTTGTAAATTCTACAAATAAGTTCTAAATCAAGTATTAAATTTAGTATCTGTTAATCCTAGTTAGACTTAAAAACTTTCTTTTCTCGTAATATGGTAAATGATTTCAACAGATATGAAAATAGTGTGCTGAAATAGAAATCAAACTTTCAAGAAACAAGAACTACAGAATTTTCAAGTTTATATCACTTTGAAACAAAATGGTTTGCAAGGTGATTGTGAGGTTATTAACTAATACAAACGAATACTTTTGAAATTCTGAGGTGAAAGGACAATGGAGTTTTGTAATACGTATTGAATGCTAGGCTTAACTCATCGTCCTTTGCTGGAGAGCTTTCTATTTATAGAAAGTCTTGGGCATGAATAAACATTTATTTATTCATGCACTTGTCCTGCAAAAAGTAGCTTTTTAACCTATTCATTGAATTCAATTGTGTCAACTTATTTCAATAATTGTGGCAGGATAGAACCTGTTCAGACAAGTGGTCTTCATTAGAATTTCTGATAACCACTTCATCAGAAATTCTGATGAACAAATCATCAGAAAATTTGATGATCAGATTTTACTAGAAACTGATGATATTCAAATATCATCAGATCCATCAGATTGGCCTTTTCTGATAGCCTTCTCTTGTTCTTGATCAGCTTCTGATTCCAGAAGAAGATGCTTTGTACATTTCAGGTGTCTTATCTTGTTTCTTCTTACTGTTTTTTTCTTCAGGACTTTATCTTCTTCTTATAGATCAGGCTGAGTTTCTTTTTCTTTAATACTAACATAAAAAGTTTCCTAACAGTTTGCTCCTAAGTATTGTAAGAAAAATGACAACTTATGTCAAACAGAATCAAACTTCCAAATAACTTCAAACAACCAAATATGAAAAGTTCAAACAAGTTCAAAACAGATATCGTTTCCAAACAAAACATAAAACTTAAATAAGTTTCCTTAGTTGATCTTCAAACCACTTTTGTAAATATCACCCTTCCTCAACTGCTTCTTGTGCTCTATGATCTTGTGTGTTGCTTTGTACAGATCTTTGTACCATCCCCTAGCAGTCTTCCATTCTTCGATTATGTCTTCAATCTTCTTTCTCAGCTGCTCATTGTCTTTTGCTTTCTCCTTGAGTTTATCTTGTTTCTTGTTCATACAGTATTTGATGTAATTTAAGGTCTGATTTGAGTACCTGCAAATTTCATCAATTCTAAACAAGGCTCTTTTATCGTTAGCATCTTTGAACACCACAGATAGTTCAGGTGTTTCAAAGATGGATCATGTTCTTGCTTTAGAGATGAGTTCAGCTGGAACGGTTATGTTAGGAGGAGGTGTGTGCATTTTCTTGCTATATTCAAATGAGATACTCAGGTCCAAATCTGCCAGAGCAGCTCTTTGATATAATTTTCTTCCTGCTTCAGAGATGCTGTTGATGGCCCTTCTGTTGTACTTTGTGTTTCCCTTCTCTTTGTCAACAAGTTGTTTCATCTTTATGATATCTAAGGGATGAAGCTCATCGGCCAAATCACTATCCATAACAGTTGTTATGCTGCCATCTTTTCTGATCAGATAGTACTTGTTTTGTTCATATGTTCCCATGACCCTACATGAATAAGTTTGACTGCTTATTTTCTCAATTTCAACTACTGGATTTGTGAGGGGTGTATGCAAAATGGTCGTGTTTCTCCTTAGTCTTGTAGCAGCTATACTTGTACTTATAGGAGAGAGAGGCCTTTCAAGTTTGTCTTCCTCATTGTTCCAGTAGTAGTTCTTCAGGTGATGTTCAGGAAACATCATGGTGTCTAGATAAGCATCTAGTACTATGCACTATTTCAGATTTCCCTCAGGATCTTCTCTAACCTCTGTTCTTGGCTTCTTTGATGATGTTACTTCCCCTTCCCACGTCCTTTTCTCAACATGAACCATTTGTTCACTGAAATCAGTTTCACCGGAAAAGGCTACTTTTGGTTGGCCTCTTGAGATGGAGAGCTTTTAGTTGAGATTCTGGCAGGTGTTACTATCAACATCTTTTGTCTTTCTGATCTTGGCACTTCTGGTGGGGGACCCATAGGTGTTGGTTTGTATGGAATTGATGTTTCTGTTTGTTTTGTCTGTGTTTGATGGGTGGTTTCTGGTTCTCTTGATGGTGTTTTTTGTGGAATAGAAGTTCTCAGCTCTTGCAAATCTATCTTTGCCAATATGGCAACATTCAGCTGCAACCTCTTCACTAATGATTGAACATTAGATAAAGTTTGAGCATTCATCTTTTCTTGTTCATGCATCCTCTGGAACTCCTGCTTGTGCTGATTCTGTTGTGCAGACCATTCCTTCACCATCTTCTCAAGAGCTTCAGCCATGCTGTTGTTGTTTGCTCTTAAGATTTAAATTTCTTCCAGAATTTTCCCAACACTTATATTATCTTTTGCAGCTGCAGCTTCTTCTATCTTTGACTTGATCTCTTGAATTTCTTTAAAAGCTTTTTCAAAATCTGTTGTTGATTCTTTTCTTTTTGATGACTGCTGCAGCTTGTTCAGAATCGCGGTGTTATTTTCTTATAGCTTCAACAGTTTCTAATAGGGTCTTCATATCAGATCTTTGACTTTTGATTTCTTCCAACAGCAGATCAAGCTTTTCTTCAGTAGCTGTCTTTCCAGTGCATACTTTGGTTATGTTTTCAAGTTCTTCACGAAGTAGTTTGGTTGACATGGTTCTTTGGGTAACAGGAGGAACAAAAGATGTTCCACCTCTAACTCCAGCAGAAGACACACTTGCTGCTATTATAAAGTTGTGAGGTTAGTCATAAGCCCAAACCTGCACACCTTTACCATAATGTTGAAACAAATTCACATTCGGGTTTTCCTCAATTCTTTGAGCCTTTTCATTGAAAGGTTCTCCATGAGTTGTTGAGAAACTTTGATTTTTCTCAGCCAGGTTTCCTTGATCAACAAGCTGATCTCCCCCCTGTTGTCATCATATTCTCTTCCTTCTTATCTGATTCAGAGAATGGATCTTTGGAAATACTCACATTTTGATTATCAGAAACATGTTTTCTAGGTTCTACAACATAACTTCCCACAATGGATTCATCAGAATCAGAATCACAATTTTTAATAATGTTTTCATTAAGTTTAGTATGTTGTGCACCTGTTTCTCCCATGTAAGACGCTTCTGCATGATGTTGTTCAGCCCTTGGACTCTGTTAATTCTTTTCATCACCAACCTCAGGTTCTATTTGAACTTCTTCTTCTGTTTATGGTGTCTTTGACTATTAGGCATCATGCTCTGTTGGGGATAAGTTGTCATAAACTACAACATCTTCTGGTTCCTTGTTCAAGATTTTCAAATATTCTTCCTTGAAGGGTGATTCCTCTGGTATTAGAGTCATCATGCTTTCATATAAAGCAGGTACATCATAATCTGATTTTCAGAAACCAGTTGCAAACCATGGTTTCATGACTTCTGTTTTCCACATGTTTTTAGATGAAGGAAGTTCCACATTCCTTTCAAAAAAAGCATCAGAAATCAGTATTGACCAGAATCTGGGAAAAGGTAGGTGAGAATCAATTCTCCCAGTCTTTATCAAAACTGATCTTCTCATCAGATTGAATATCTCTGTTCCAAAGTCAATGTTTATTCCAGTGATGAGACAGAACACGATTGTTAGAACATTCATGTTAATCTGATCTGTTCCTCCTATCTTTAATGATATAAACTTGTTCAAGATTTCCATCACTACTTGCCAAAAGGTAGGTAATTTGTTCCTTTTGAACTCACCAATTTTTTAGATCTTTAATTTGTACCCCATTACTGCATCAAGTTGTTCAAACATCTCTTCTTTTGTAGGTACATGATCATATTGATGACTTACAGGTAATTCCAGACACTCCCTGACCTTTTCAGGTGTGACCACAATGGAGATGTCTCCCCATAAGTGTGCACTTAACTCGTTTGTACCTGTTCGATTAAGGGTTTTAACTAGTTGCTGTATGATCTTCTCCGGTACTTCTTTGGTCTTGATTAAAGCTTGAACAATTGGGCATCTTGTCAGAAATTCGATTAAATTTTGACGCTTCACATCATAGTCTTCAATCATGGTATTCGTCTTCTCATAGGTAGAAACTCTGCATCGCCGATAAATTGAACGGAGTGTTCTACCGGTGGGTTGTTGAGATTAACAGTGTTGATTGCGACCACGGTGGTTGAATTTTGCTTTGCGAGAGATTTCTAGGTTCATGATTTTGAAATTGGAAATTGAAGGTGGTTTTCTCTTGTCGTTTAAAGGATGTATTTATAGGGTTTGTGAGACAGAGATCGTGGAGATTAAATCATGGGTGGTTAGTATTTAAGGTGGTTAATGACAGTTTAATGATGTTTTAATCCTTTGATAAAACAACCGTCAACAAAACTTTTGATATATCTCCAAAACTTATATATATATATATATCTTTTAATAAAAAGCGGAGAGGTCAAAGAGTTTTGATTGGTGAATACTAACAGCCAAGTTGCAACTTTTCTTCCAGTGGGACCCCTTTGTCATAGAAAGGTCAAGTAGAATCCCTTTTTGAAACTGACATTATTTCCCCCTTTTTAAATAAATCTTTCAGATGACGTTTATCAGAAATTTCTAATTCATCTTTGAGTCTTGGATTTTTCTTCATATTTCATCAGAAAGTATCGAATTCTTATCAGAATTTTATCAGAAATGGTATTTCCCTTTGAGGTTTTTTTTTTTTTTTGAGACGAGAGGGAATGAGTAAAGTTTTAGAGAGATTACTTACACAACATTTGCATCAAGTCTTTGTTCTCATCTTCAAGGAGTGTTTTTGTGCAAAAAAAATTAAAACAAAGATAGTCATGAGTTTTATTTTTCAAAATTTTCACATTATTTCTTTCTTTTGAAGATCAACCAAATAGAATCTGGAGTTATTTTGAGTTTCAAATTTATTAGAAACCTTTATGGAACAAAATATTTCTATTTCTTTTCTGATAAATGTTTACTTGACATTGTTTCAAATCTGGTTTTGAGTAGTGTATCTGATGATTCATCAGATTTTCTGATAAGTTATCACATGATACATCAAATTTTCTGATGTTTTACCAGATTTCCAGAAATTTCATTAGATTCTTCATAACTCTATCAGAAGGTTTATTAGATTTGCCATTTCTTCCCCTAGATCTAACAAACAGTCTTTCCTTTTGAACAAAACAACTATTTATCATTAAAAAGAAAGGAAAACTTATGGGAAAGAAATAAAATAAAATAAAACTAATCACTAACGAAAAGAGTGGCATAAACCCAAAAATAAGTTGTGCGTCCACTATGTTGGTTTGTTAGCAACAAGGAGGCAATATTCATGTCTTCTTGCAGAATGACTTAGGCCCTTGGATACCAGACTGGTACAATTGCATGTTTGGTGATCACCTTCATTACAAAACGAGGGTAAAACATGTAGGTTGATGATTATGCTTGTTTGCCTCCAAATCTCTCATGAGATATTTGGAGAAGTTGTAGGGAGTTTCCTTTACAATTGCATGCACAACTTCCATCATCATGTATGACAGCTCGTTGAAGTGACCATGCTTTCTTGAAAAGCACACACCAAGCTGTGTCACCAGATACTGCCATGGTGGAATAAAGCCCGATCTACTGATCTGCCTTGAATGGTTGGGTGTATAATAACCCATCTCCGTAAGGGTTTGATCAAGTGTCCCTCTAGTGAAGAAGGTGATATCGGTGTCATCATTAAGTTGGAAGGTAGCTCTAAGAGTTTCCTCACCTAAGATAATTTCCCTTCCCAACAACATACTATTTATCCACACCTTTATTCCGCTGAAGACAGTCCGTGCGTTCAACCAACATGCTTGAAGAAGTATGGGGTATACCTAGATATATGCTGATAAAGCATAGCCCAGAGGACTTTGCATCAGCATGTTGTACACCACCTTGCATCCTTCCCATGCAGGGCCATCCAGTTTGGATCTTACTCTCATATTGTGAGTGAAGTAGAGAGTAAGGGGAAAGTCTTGACTCATCATTTCAGCTGCCATTCTTAGGGTTTTTGAAAGGAGATTTTGAGATTTTCTGAAAAGTTTGAAGTGGTAGTTGTGATGAGGAAAGTCTTCAGGAGTTTGTTAATTTATATATGTGAAAATGATAGTTTTGCCATATGGTATTAACAACTCAAAATTTTGATATATATCTTTTAATAAAAAGCGTAGAGGTCAACGAGTTTTGATCGGTGAATACTAACAGCCAAGTTGCACATTTTCTTCCAGTGGGACCCCTTTGTCAAAGAAAGGTCAAGTAGAATCCCTTTTTGAAACTGACATTCTTTCCCACTTTTTAAAGAGTCTTTCCCACTTTTTAAAGGGTCTTTCTGATGATGTTTATCAGAAAATTTCTGATTCATCTTTGAGTCTTGGATTTTTCTTCATATTTCATCAGAAAGTATCGGATTCAGAACTTTATCAGAAATGGTATTTCTCTTTGAGGTTTTTTTTTTTTAGATCAGAGGGAATGAGTAGAGTTTTAGAGAGATTACTTATACAACATTTCTGAGCATCAAGTCTTTGTTCTCATCTTCAAGGAGTGTTTTTTGAAAAACTTTTAAAACATAGATAGTCAGTCATAAGTTTTATTTTTCAAAATTTTCACATTATTTCTTTCTTTTGAAAATCAACCAACCAGAATCTGGAGTTATTTTGAGTTTAAAATTTTTTAGAAACTTTTATGGAACACAATATTTCTATTTCTTTTCTGATAAATGTTTACTTGACATTGTTTCAAATCTGGTTTTGAGTAATGTATCTGATAATTCATAAATCTAGTGATACATAAGATTTTGTTGGTGCATACGTCTGTCGACTTCGTCTTGTATCGAGTCTTGTATTAGATTAGTGAGATCAGGGCACGAAATACGAGAAAACATGTATTTGGGCTATTTCGCACCAAATTACATGTAGGTAATTTCGTACGAAATCACATAGGTATTTCGTACGAAATACTAATTTCGTGTGAACCTGATTTCGCATGAACTATTTCGTGCGAAATCACCATGCCATTAAATACCTGATGTGCCATCTCATTTGTAACGATCTGATTCTGGCAACGAAGTGCTGCCGAAGTGTCTCCAGCCTGTAAACTGTTGTGTTTTCAATATAAGAGACAGTTAAAAGTGAATCTTGTGCAATTCAGCTGAAATAACTTCGATACGACTGTATTCCGCCTCTCGTATTGTCGAGAACTCTTCTGAACGACTCGTTTGGTCGTGAAAACGATCCTACAAGTGGTATCAGAGCTCAGGAGGAAGAGTTCTTACCATTTCAGCTGCAAAATCTGATTTCTACACCTTCTTTTCAAAATTAAACAACTTTTCATGGTCAAAATGGCTTAATTTTCTCACATTATATGCGAAACTGTGTTTTAACAAAGCCTTGAAAGAATTGGACCAAAATTCGAACTAAAACCTGATCAATTTTGACAAAAACAGGCCGAGATGATGATATCAGCAGTATTTCGCACGAAATCAGATTTAATTTCGCATGAAATTACTATTTCGTGTGAAAAAGTTCATCAGATCATCCTATTTCGTACGAAATTAGCCTATTTCGCACCAAGTTGGTATTTCGTTTGACTATTTCACACAAAATCAACTATTTCGCTTGAAAGGGTATTCCGTGTTAAAAGTTATTTCGTTTGAAGAGAATATTTCGTTTGAAAGGGTTATTTCGCACCAAAGTGTATTTCGTGTGAAAGGTTATTTCGCTTGAAAGTGATTTCGTTTGAAAGACTGATTTTGTGAGAGCTTGTTACCGAATCATGGAAGAAGAATTTTATAACGCGTTTGCTACTACCCCAACTACTCCGGTTACCGTTACTCAGAACTTGAACATGGAAAATGAAATGGGTACCATACAAAAACCGCCAAAGCTCATGAACATTGAGGAGTATAAGGGATGGGAGGAGCGTTTCGAAAACTGGGTTCAAGAAAATTATTTGGATGCTTGGGAATATGTTGAAACGAAATATATTAGACCATTGAATGATGATGAAGAGGAGGTTGCAATTAAAGATCTAAGTGCTGATGATAGAAAGAAATATAAAAATGAAAAGATGATGATTAGTCTATTGCATCAAGCTGTTAAAGAAGATATCTTAGTTTTACTACAACACAATGGAAGTGCATACTCGATTTGGAAAGCATTAAAATCAAAGTTTGTTGGAAGTCAAGAGATGATTAAGAACAAAAAATCACTTCTGAAAAAGGAGTTCGATCTATTTCGTGGTTTAAAAACTGAAAGCACCAAGCAGATCATAGAAAGATACTGCAATTTGATTGTTAGTATGAAAAGGTCGAGCATCACAAAAGATAATGAAGAACTGATTGAGAAGTTGGCTGATGCGTTGCCACATGAAACTTGGGGCACATATCTCATGATGTTGAGGAATAAAAAAGGGTTTAGCAGTCTAACACTAAGCAAGTTTATTAAGAAAGCTCAAGAGATGGAACAAAGGAAGATCTCGAGAATGAAAGATTTTGATGGTGAACAAGACATTGGTCTATATTACAAAGGAGGTATCAGTGACAAAACCAATCTTTCACCAAAGATCGAGACTGCTTTCAATGCAAAAAGTTCTTCTGGAGGATCTTCTAAAGGATTAAGCAGCAAAACTGGATCATGTTCATTTTCATCATTTGATCCAAACTTTTCAACAACAAAGAATGGCAAATTACTTCAATGCAACATTGCATTAAACCTTGAGAATGGTCAGAATTTCTCAGAGGAGGTTGCAAAAGGTCACATGTCTTTGTTGGTGACTGTGTTAGAGTCATATGAGAGTTTAGTTGCAGGTCGAATCGGGAATCCAATGTTGACAAAAGAGGATTACGATCAGATTGATGCTGAATAGATGGAGTTAATGGATATTAAGTGGTGTTTGGCTAGTGTGTTGAGAAGAGCTGAGAAATTCAAACATATCACGGGAAGAGATGATTTCCGTGATGCAAATGTTTCTACTTTAGGATTTGATAAATCTAAAGTTACTTGTTTTCGTTGCAGGGAAAAAGGACATTTCAAGAGAGAATGCAAAAATCGCGAAGCAAGTGGAGCTCAAAATCCATTCAATAACAATGATTACTATCGAAAAGCGATCTATCATCAAGTTGCTCAACAACCACATCAACAACAGACACAAACTGCACATGCTAGGAAGGTGATTGAAGAGGAATCATCAAAGAAAGCATATTTGATGAACAAAATGATACATCAAGATGATGAAAGACTTCCAGAAGGTTTCACTTGGGAAAATTTCAGTTGGGATGATTATGATCCTAACAAGAAGTCAAATCATAAAGCATTTGTTGCTCGAGTTGAAGAAGATAGTGATAATGATGATTATTATGAAAAAAGAATGAGAGAGCACTTAAAAATGCTAGAAGAGAGTGATAGTGATGATGAAAAAGTTCGGGTGAAAAAGAAGAAAGTTAAAATAAACCAGTTAGCAGTGATAATGAAGAAGTTCCTGTGATAAGAAAGAAAGTAAAAGACATTCCAGCTTTCAAAGTTGAAGCAGAAGCTGATGCACGAAACATTTCTGTGAAATATGAAACATGTGAAGTAGTGAAGAAGCAAAATAGTACTTTGATTTACAACATGAACAGATTGAAAGAGTCTTATGATGTTCTAAACAAAGCCATGAACCAGTACAATGAATCCAGCAGTGAACAAGCAACAGCCATGAAAACTCTTCAGGGAGCTTTCATGACAAAGCAAAAAGTTTTCAACAATTACATTGAGAAATGTGTTGTGCTGGAACAGAAACTGGAAACTCAGAGGATTGAAACAGAGAGAGTTAATAGATTGTTAAAAAGTTACTCATGTACTTCTTATGTTATTGACAGGATTTATCCAACCGTTGAAGGCATGAAGGCTTTTGAAGAAGAAGTATCTGAAGAAAAGAATATTGAAACAAAAGAAGAAACTGAAGTGAAAGACTCTGGTAAGAAACAAAGTTTTAGTTACAACAAGTGTCCACCCCCGCTTGAAAATACATATTCTCCACGAAATCCAAATTCGGAGAGAGTCAAAAAGGCAACCAACTTACAATGGGAATCTGAGTCTTCAGATAATTTGCCAGACAACATTGATGTTACTTTCACTTCATCCGATACTGATCATGAGTCTGAGTTAATAAAGAAAGTGGTCGATCAGGTGTTGGATAAAGATGAGGTGGAGGAGTTAAAGTTGGAGTCAAACTCAGAGTCAAAATCCGATACGTCAAGTCAAACCGTCAAAAAGGAAAAAAGGGTTTATAATAAAGAATTCTTGTTATCAAAGAATAATTTGAATGATGAAGCATTCAAAGTGGCATATATTTTGAATGATTCTGACATATTATTTTCTGATGAAGAATTTCCAATAAGAGGTGTCAAAACTAAAATGATCAAAAAGGTTTTCAAATTAACAGAAATTAATATTTCTGAAATAAAAGATGTAAATCTTTCTGTAAAACCTAAAAATTACACTTCAAGAGTTCAACAGAGGTTAAACAAGAAAAATGGTTACGGTTCTGGTTCAGGTTATCAAAAGAAACCAAACCATAACGGTAATTTCAAAAGAAAAGGTCTTGGATTTATTCCACCGAAAAATCATAAAAATGAGAAAACTTATAAACCAAAAACTGTATTTGTTTCAGGATCAAGCTCGGTAGAAGAAGAAAAAAGTTCATTCTGGAAGCAATCAAACAAGGAGTTCCTTGCTAAGAAGCAAGATGAAATGAAGAATGAAGTTATTCAAAAGAAGGAGACAAGGATCTGTTTTAACTGCAAAGTTGTTGGTCATATTGTCAGGAATTGTCCAAATGCAATTTAAACTAAACAGGGAGTGTCTCTTAAAATGAAAGAAAAGATGGTTGAAAATGAACCACCATCTAAATCTTTTATAGTTTTCAAAAACTCGAAATTTGAGGTTGGTGAATGTTCAAAAGGTTTTTACAAAAGAAAAGCAAATCTTGATAACCAAATATGGGTTGTTAAGAAATCGAGTGAAAGTTCTGGCGATGAATCTGATTCCACAAAATCAGAGGAGCCACAAGTTGATTCAAAAGGTGAAAAATCAGTACCGCCAATGGATGATGCAAATTTTCCACCATTGAGGGCAAAAAATATTAAACAAAAAGTTGGCAAAGTTGAGATTTCGAATCAATTCTTTTCTGAAAAGAAAGAATTTGATGTTGAAAAGGCTTTTAACACCAAAGTGAAACATATTTTTAGTAAAATGGTTGACGGGAAGGTCAAAGGGGTAAAAGAATTTTATGAGAAGAAGAGGAAAGGAAAGAAACCGAGTGTTGATGACTCGGAATCTCCCAAGGTCTGTCAGGCTTGGGAGAATCTCTCTAACTGTAAAACCTGACTTGCCGGAGCTCCCAGGTTGGTAAGAGTGGAACAGGAATCAGCATTATTCTTGATAATTGTATTGGTAAAGGACTTACAAGTGGTTAATCAAGGACATTAAGTTGTACTTGATTTAACTATCTTACAAGTGGTATGATGATTGGAAATTGTTTTTTTTTATAAAGCTACAAGTGTTGGGAAAACAATGTGATGAAAACTCCCAGTTCCTACAAGTGGTAACCCCAACAAAACTTATTTTCCAGAAAAACCATTTGATTAAAACAAACTTAAGTGTTTTGAAATCATAATGGGAAAATAGTTTGTTGACAGGGGGGGTTCTGATTGTTTATGCCAAGTGGATGGCGATTTGAAGCAATTCACAACAGTTGTCATTTTACTTGTACAGTTTATTTTCAAATTGTTTCTACAAAGTGGGTCAAGAGCTCAGTTTGTTTTCAAATTTTCCCAGAAAATCAAAATTGAAACATATTTTGATTTTAGGGGGAGTAAAAAAAATTAGAAATTTTAGAAAATTTGATTAAAAAAGGCAAAAACATTGAAAATTCAAAAATGAGTTTTGTTGTGAAAAAGAGGAAATGATAGTACATCAGTGGACTATCACAGCATGCTAAAGATTTGGAAAGCCAAATGTGATAACGGTCTCACTGCGGATGTGTTAGTAGGTTTTTCCACATTTAGTAGATTGTGTCGAGATATAAACCTAAATTTCAAACTTACTTATCTTGTGGGGAACATCTCTTGGATATATGGGTAACCCCCGAAATCTTGTTTGAAAGGTCCCTCTTTCTGAGATACTAGGTCTTTATGCTTAGTGATATCTGGGGTATTATCCCGGGACTTCTGATTTTGCGGAAGCAATGGCCTAGTCCCCGTATAATACTTTTCGCTTGCTTGAAATATAGCACCACCCTCAGCATAAAAAAATGATGAAACATTGAAAAATGCTAATCATGTGCTGTTGAAGAAAAGATCTCTAAAGGGAACACACCTAAAGTCGAAGCCGTCATCTCTCTGATTTTGCGGAAGCAATAGCCTGAGCTCTCACGACCCTCGCATTTAACCCTTTACAGATATCATCTAGGTATATTCACCTGTAAGACTGAATATTGGGATCTGGATACGGGAGTATATTCTGAGGTGGGACACGCGAATAAGTTTAAGTCCCTAAAACATTAATCTCGTATCTCAAAACAGTTGAACTTTGTGTGAAAATTTAAGTGGATCAGTATACTGACAATCTAAGTGAATCGTTTAGAACTTAAAATGTTTAAAGCTTAACGGTCTTGGTGATTTGTCTCATAAACTGATATGATCCTCGTACACAAACTCACAAAAATATTGTTTGTAAATATTTTGTTATTGCATTTCTTTATAATCAAAAATCCAAAAAGATTTTCGACAACTGATGCTGAAAAGCTGATTTTCAAAATTCCAAGTGCTAAGCATAATGAACAAAAGTTTTGGGAGAGTTTGTTTGAGATGAAAAATTGTTTGAAAAGAAAAATATTATTTCTACAAGTGGTTCATCAGAGATTAACATTGTAAAATCATTTATTGATTGATCAATACCTGCAATTAGTATATAAATTTGTCAAATTTTAAATTTGTGAAATTATTGTGAGGTAGAGATGTGTGCAGGATTAAAGCTTGGAGAAAGCCAGGTTCCGATTCCTGAGGAGTTTCTGCATGAGTATATGTAGAGCCAGGCTTCGATCCTGATCCTGTGAAGAGTATTATTCCAGACTGCGATCCCAGCATATCGAAAGGGGGAGTCTGAAGACTTTAAGAGGAAGTGGTTAGAGCCAGTGTCTGATCCTGAAAATTTGTCCACGCAAGCTGATGATGCGGATGAACTTAAGGAATCAAGAGACCTGATCAAGAGAGGTAAGAGCCAGGTTGAGATTCTGGAAAAGAGAAAGATTGATTGAAGACACTTACAATGGAGAATTTTTTGGAAAAAGTGATAAGAATGATAAAGGCAGAAGACTCGACATGCTGAAGATTAGTACTGAAGACTCGTCGACATCCGAGGGGGAGTCTGTTGGTGCATACGTCTGTCGACTTCATCTTGTATCGAGTCTTGTATTAGATTAGTGAGATCAGGGCACGAAATACGAGAAAACATGTATTTGGGCTATTTCGCACGAAATTACATGTAGGTAATTTCGTGTGAACCTGATTTCGCGTGAACTATTTCGTGCGAAATCACCATGCCTATAAATACCTGATGTGCCATCTCAATTGTAACGATCTGAATCCGGCAACGAAGTGCTGCCGAAGTGTCTCCAGCCTGTAAACTGTTGTGTTTTCAATATAAGAGACAGTTAAAAGTGAATCTTGTGCAATTCAGCTGAAATAACTTCGATATGACTGTATTCCGCCTCTCGTATTGTCGAGAACTCTTCTGAACGACTCGTTTGGTCATGAAAACGATCCTACAGATTTTCTAATGTTTTACCAGATTTCTAGAAATTTCATCAGATTCTTCATAACTCTATCAGAAGGTTTATCAGATTTGCCATTTTCTCCCCCTAGATCTAACAAAGAGTCTTTCCTTTTGAACGAAACAAATATTTATCATTAAAAAGAAAGGAAAACTTACGGAAAAGAAAAAAATAAAATAAAATAAAACTAATCACTAAAGAAAAGAGTGGCATAAACCCACAAATAAGTTATGCGCCCAGTATGTTGGTTTGTTGGCACCAAGGAGGCAATATTCATGTTTTCTTGCAGAATGACTTGGGCCCTTGGATACCAGACTGGTACACCTCCAAAGCCCAGTTGACTGATGATCACCTTCATTACAAAACGAGGGTAAATCAGGTAGGGTTGATGATTATGCATGTTCGCCTCCAAATCTCTCATGAGATATTTGGAGAAGTTGTAGGGAGTTTCCTATACACCTGCGTGCACAACTTCCATCAGCCTGTATGACAGCTCATTGAAGTGACCATGCTTTCTTGAAAAGCACACACCAAGCTGTGTCACCAGATACTGCCATGGTTGAATGAAACCCGATCTACTGATCTGCCTTGAAAGGTTGGGTGTATGATAACCCATCTCCGTAAGGGTTTGATCAAGTGTCCCTATAGCGAAGAAGGTGATATCGGTGTCATCATTAAGTTGGAGGGTAGCTCTAAGAGTTTCCTCACTTAAGATGATTTCCTTTCCCAACAACATACTGCTTATCCACACCATTGTTCCGCTGAAGACAGTCCGTGCGTTCCACTAGAATGCTTGAAGAAGTATGGGGTGTACCTAGATATAAGCTGATAAAGCATAGCCTAGAGGACTTTGCATCAGCATGTTGTAGACCACCATGCATCCTTCCCATGCAGGGGCATCCCCCTCTTTGGTGTGATTTTTCATATATTTCTTCTTCTTTAGGGACAAGAATGCTATACAAGTCATGTAGACTGATATTTCCTAGCTTTAAGGTGGAGGCTAAAGTCATTGTTAGACTTCTCCATTCTCTAGGTAGTGCATCTAGGAATTTCACATTTCTTTCATCGTTTGATTTTTCAATTCCAAATTTCTTTAGCTCATTAGAAGTTTTGCAAATCTATTATAAGTTTCACAAAGGGTTTCATTTGGTAAACTTTTAAATCTCTCATAATAGGAAACACAACTTGTTCTCTTGTTATCTTCATTCTTTCTCCTCCTTCACAAAGATTTTCTTATAGATCCCATGTCTCTTTAGCTGATGCACATGCATCCACTTAAGAGAATATGTCATTAGGAAGTGCCATAATCAAAAGTGATTTGGCCCTTTCATCTGCTTCCACCCTTTTTTATCATCTTCACCCCAATTTTTTTCAACTTTTGGGGCCCAAGAAGATGGTACTTTAGGTGAATCATTAGTTCCTGTTGTGCCTGGTATCTCAACCATGGGTATATGTGGGCCACTCAAGTTGGATTGAAACAGAGCTCGATCATGTCCATTAATGAAATTGATAATCCGGATTTTCCATTGTGGGTACTCCTCTCTGACCAAAGTCAGTGGTTTTGACATAGACCCAATGTTGAACGCATTGTTCCAGGTTTGAAAGTTTGCCATATTTAGAAAAAGGAATGAGCAATTGATCGATTGAAAATAATGTATTCAATTAGCTCTGATACCAATTGTTGGTCCCAGTTGGACTTAAAAACTTTGTTTTCTTGTAATATGGCAAATGATTTTAACAGATATGAAAATAGTGTGCGGAAATAGAAATCAAACTTTCAAGAAACAAGAACTACAAAATTTTCAAGTTTATATCACTTTGAAACAAAATGGTTTACAAGGTGATTGTGAGGTTATTAACTAACACAAACGAATACTTGTGAAATTCTAAGGTGAAAGGACAATGGAGTTTTGTAGTATGTATTGAATGCTAGGCTTAACTCATCGTCCTTTGCTGGAGAGCTTTCTATTTATAGAAAGTCTTGGGCATGAATAAACATTTGTTTATTCATGCACTTTCCTGCAAAAAGTAGCTTTTTAACATATTCATTGAATCCAATTGTGTCAACTTGCTTCGATAATTGTGGCAGGATAGAACCTGTTCAGACAAGTGGTCTTCATCAGAACTTCTGATAACCGCTTCATCAGAAATTCTGATGAACAAATCATCAGAAAATCCAATGATCATATTTTATCAGAAACTCATGATATTTATCAGAAATATCATCAGATCCATTAGATTGGCCTTTTCTGATAGCCTTCTCTTGTTCTTGATCAGCTTCTAATTCCAAAAGAAGATGCTTTGTACATTTCAGGTGTCTTATCTCGTTTCTTCTTGCTGTTTTTATCTTCAGGACTTTATCTTCTTCTTATAGATTAGGCTGAGTTTCTTTTTCTTCAATACTTACATAAAAAGTTTCCTAACAATATCAATTGTTGGAGGAGAAATAGCCTTCTCATCTAAGTTAAATGAAAAGGACAGGTAAACGAAACGATAGATGGTGATGGCAATTATCATCACCAGCAAAAGGAATAACCGATCCTTCTTCGAGTGATAGCCCTCAAGACTTCGTGCTGGACCCTGCTTCAGAATCTTCGAGTTCGGATTTTCGTAGTAGATGTTATTCACGTGTAGCTCTCCTCGAGTCACGGAAAGATTTAGGTTTAGGGGAGAGTGTTAAGGTTAATATGTCTCCTCGAGAACTAAACATACTAATATATAATGCATCAAGTAAGTAACAGATAGGCACATTCATACGATATGCAATATAAAATGTTGAGTCTTACACTTGGAGTGTAGTGTCATTGCGGATCACTTGCGGATCACTTACTACAGAAAATGTTATAGTCTGGTTTTTCTCAAAAAGACTTTCTTTTTAAAACCAAGTTCGTTATAACCAATGGCTTTGATACCAATATGTCACACCCTCAAATCCACAAACAGAGTAACACCGCGAGGCGTGTGACTGACCGGGATCATGTCACCAATCATGTTGAACAATTAATTTAAAACAACAAATCTATCACTATGAACACAATCAATGATAAAGTTTTCGAAAGTTCAAAACAAGTCTAAGTTAACAGAGGAAAAAAATGTTTAAATTCCAAACAATAGTTTAAGACCATAATTGTTTAATAAAAAGTCGATAATAGTTCTTCGCAACAACGACTCTCCCCCAATGCAAGCTCCTACGCTAAACCTAACGACCTGCAAAGCGTGCACAAGTGTGTCAAGATAAAGTTGGCGAGTTCACAGTTTTCAGTGTTGTTTCAAAAACAGGTTGTTAAAATACTTAGTTTATAAAACATGTCATGGGGTGCTACCCCATCGTTAAGCTACTAAACTGCGTGATACTGGAACTTGACTGTAGTAGTTGTTTGTGCCCCGTGTCAATGTCTATCAACATTGACAAGTTGCCAAGGCAAAGTTCACGCACGTCCTCCTCGGCACGGTGTGAGGTTTGTCAAACCTAATAGCGCTATCAACTAATACCCCGTTCGCCAAACCCGTCGACTAATCGGTATAATGTGTGGGGACTTTCAGATAGAGTTCGTTTAGTCCGCTAAAGACATGAAGTATAAATTATAATATTTAACAGTATTCCAATCCAGGAATAGTAAGTGGTCCAAATCTAGGGATAGTGTGGTTCCCAAACCCGGGAATGCATGCTTTCAGTAAATGTGTGAACTCGCCTTAGTTTAGCTTGGCAAATTAAAGTATTCGAGCTAGAATGATCAACCACGTCCTATTATGGTTACCAATATTACTAGGATTTGTGTACAAGTATTTCATGTAAAATTCTACACGTATCTGCCAAGTAGCATGCATGTAAAGCTATCACATAGCACTTAAATCATGTGGAATCATACATATGCTCATAACAAAGAGGCACCAGGGTGTACAGTGTGAGTGTACGACAACATATGGGTGTGCGGTATCACAAGAGTATGCGGTATCACATGAGTGTATAGTATGTGGGGGGGGGGTGTACGGTTCATGAGTGTTCGAGGGGTGGAGTGTGCGGCATAAATGTGTGCGGTAGGTGAGGTGTGTGGCATAGGGGTGTGCAACATCAGTTTAACTCCGTTGTAATCTACGGTGCTCAACCGTAGTTTATGGTGGACACTTTTTGGTCCAAATCAGTAAACACTTTTTCATCACGAATTTAACATACCAAAACATCAAAAATCATAAACCCTAATCCGCATGCACTTGTCTATACGAACATATCAAAAGTTTTGAAACATTATATTAATTCTCATGAACCCTAGTTTATCACATACCTCAATTAACATCATAAACAACACCCAATCAGATCTAGCAGTTGATTATCACAAGGAATCATCAAAATCTTATCATCAAACAACCCTCGTTACAAAAATCATTATTCATGCGATCCAAAAAAATATTAAACATGATTTCCAGCAAAACCCTAGATCATAATTATTATCATACCACCAAGTATCAATCATTAAGCAAGAACATAGCTACATACATTAAAGGAGATTAATTCAACAGAATGATAACACACTCACCTAGAGATGTAGAGCGCAAGAGTGTGCTAGAATGAGAAAAATGGAGCTTCGAATGGGAGGTCTGTCGTCGATCACCAAGTAGGAGAGAAAGAGGGCTATGGTTTTAGTTATTTTGTATCTTTGGAACACAACCATATTATACGCATACCTACATGTATGCGCAAATCACAAGAAGTTGGGCTTGGACGGTTTGGGCCAGATGGTGTATGTGGGCCGAGAGCATAGAAGCACAAGGGTGTGTGGTTGGTTCAATGGTGTGCTGCTTGGGGTGTGTGGTGTATGGTTGGACTTAAATAGCTTAAACACTTAATACTCAACAAACTCACAAACATTCAATTATAAACAATCAAGTATAACGAATCACGTTTATCAAGTTTAACAAAACATACACCCAATTACAACGTATAAGGAATGTGAAGAGAAATTATACGAAGTTAAAGGTCACGAGATTAGACAATGCTAACCTTTAAAGTACGGGATGTCACATCATCCCTAAGTTGAAAAAAATTTCATCCCGAAATTTAGCACGCAGTCACTGAAGTATTTAGTGTTGTTGAGCGTTTTCACGGGGTGTCATAGTTTAATGTTATGTCCATTGTGTAATACAAAACTAGGTTTTCGAAATTTTCTTTAAAGTGTAACAATAGGATACTCATATTAAAGATAAAAAGACATTCGATTTTGAAGTGTATTTTTTCTAAAAAAATGACGTATAAAAAAGTTACAGACGTTTAAAAAATGGAGAGAAATAACATGTGACTTGCATGTGTATAATCTTCTTATTCTCTTTGACAAAATTACCCTTCCCACTTGATTCATTCTTAGACATTTGTCACTCTTTAATGATTTTTTACACTTCTTATTTTTAAACCTTTTGTACTATAACTTAACCCATAAAATTAGATTTATTCAATCAATACAATACACAAGGTTTTTTTAAAGATATAACTTTTTATTATTTAGTATACAAAATTATATTTATTCAACCAGTGTAACAAGCAGGGTTTAAAAAGATATAACCTTTTATTATTTAGTATATAAAGTTACATTTATTTAACCCGTGCTTTACACGGGGTTCTTAAAGATATAATTTTTTTCTTATTCAATATATAAAATTATATTTATTCAACTCGTGTAAAAAACGAGCTTTTAAAGATATTTTTTTAATCATTTAGTATATAAAATCATATTTATTCAACTCATGTCGTACATAAGAGTATATTATTATCCAATTTAATAATCTACACATATCAGCAAATAGATCCGTAGTTTTAAAATATTGCATTTTCTTTTATTATTTAATAAAATAAAAACATTACATAAATCTTTTTTTTTTTTTTGAAGGTGACTTTCTATGTACAGGACCTATTGGTCACCGGGTTCATGTCGAAGACATTCCCCCGTCAGCCCCGCACTCTCGGACGCGATGTTCGATCGGGCCCCGGCCGCCCCGCAAGCTGACTTCTGCCCGGAAACCATACTGCCCCCACACGAGAGACTCGCTGGGGTAACAGCTGGGTAAAACCGGGTTACCCTCAAGACCGTACCATGCCTCGGTAGGATACGATCCATCATTGGGACGTCCCACCCCCGTATGCATACATAAATCCTTTACGTTTTTCTTTTTAATTTTTGAATAAATTAAAGCAATTTATTTTTATGGTTGACTTTTATATACTTCCTACTAGGATTACTTTTTACCTCTAGTATCTTATCTTATATTTATCACTTCTAATTACACGTGGAACTTTCTCTCTCTTAATTTAGCAAAATCCAATTTTTATTATTAATATATAACACGTATAAATATAATTTATTGCTAAATAGAGTTACCAAACATTGGAGTATTACGAAATATATAGTTTTGATTTTAAATTATTTTTTATATAATTATCAGATTATATTTTAGTTTATGAATATAATTTAATATCAATATTTACATAGTTTTTTGAGTTCACAATTTAACAGTGATATGAAATAATGGGGTGGGTTTTATTTGTTATAAAAAGAATCAAAAAGTTAAATAAGTAAAAAAGACAGAAAATACCCTTCATTTAAGTAACTGTTTTGACGAAGTTAATGGGTTGGATAAAAATAACAAAATTTTGCAAACCGTAGGGACGGTGATGAGAAAAATTGTTATGTTTTTGTTATTATTTATTTGTTATATATTATATTTTATTATAATTATCAGTCATTTGTATCTATACATTACTAGGTTATTATCTCGTGTGTTGCACAGATTTACGTGAGATATATCTTTTATTTAACTCATGTAATACGAGAGTCTATAATCTTGCAATTTTGTATAACAAGCAATAACAATATTGACTTTATGATCAACAAATGACAATTGATTATGATGTTGTGAATGATTATGTACAATCTGTGTGTTCATCCTGTGTATTTTGGGTTTCAGTGTCACTTATCTGACTAAAACTGAGTTAGTAGATCTCATCTAGGGATGTGAATTTTGTCATGATATGAATCTAATATGAAAATTACGAGTTTGAGTTTGGGTTTAGTTTAAATGGATTCTGAAACATTCGATGTTGATTAGATATAGCCAACCCACAATACGATACATGTAACACCCTACGTAAATAACTCAAGTTGATTAGATATAGCTAAAATAAAATTTGTTTTCGTACTCTAGTTGATGATAATGAAATAGGGATGGCAAACAAACACGAAACCGATGGGTATACCTGAACCGGAAATATATGGGACATGTATACCCGAAGCCCAATAAGTATGAGCTTGGTTTTAAAAAAATTTGTGGGTATGAGATGGGTCTAGGATTAGGCGATGACTGGCCCAATTACCCGAAACGACATACTCATTTACCCAAACTATATACCTGATTTTTTTTATGTGTATTAGTATTTTTTTCTTAACCCTTATCTATTAGTGACTTATATTAGCATGACTATTATCTGAAAAAATAAATAATTTCTCTTGGAATATGTATTTCATAATATTATCTATATTTTGTGATTTGTGAAGTATATAAACAAAACTCTATAAAAATTATAATGTTATTATTTATTAATGATAGAACTTATATGTAAGTAAAACTTATATGTACTATTTAATTTATAATACTTTTATAGATAAAAATCATACAATAATTGTAACACTCAAAATGTATACGGAAATTTGAATCGTCACCTTTTAACAAATTAATAGGTATATCTGATAACCACGGATGTGTCCGATACCCCTCGGGTATCTATCCGACGGGTATTATGTTGGGTATAAGACACAATTTTACAACCGGATATGGATACAACATTACCAGTTCTTGGCCGAAACCTGGCCCATTGTCTTCGCTGTAATGAAAAAAGATTTGATTCTTATAAGAAGAATTGGAATAAGATGTTATCTTAAAAAAATATATAGAATAAGTAAATTAAAACTAGTTTATATTACACGTTTTACTCCTCACTCTTAAGCCATACCCATTTACATGTACCGCACTTGCCCCCTTTTCACATGTCCATTAAACTTACAAATTCGATAAAAAAAGTTACACTTAACCGGCTTTTATCTTGATTTATTTTTTCAATTACGTGGCTGTGACACTAACTTTTTCACTTTTTATTTAAACCACTACACATATACACATCGTTAAAAATGATTAATAATTATCATCGTACATGTATTTATTAACATTTATAATCATCAACATGTGTTACATGTGGTGGTTGGAATGACGAGTACATTAACATCGAAGGTACAAGTCGATAGGGTCTTTTAAGGTCTGAACGAATTGAAGACTTGGGTTGGTGGATTCATTAAAGGTTTCTGTACAACAAACAACCTGGTAAACAATTAAGAAGTTTCACCGGGTCATTTCTTTGAAGAGAATTAACAGAAACTTAATTTTTTTTTGAAAGGCCAATCTTATTAAAGGAAACAACACACTGTACATAAGTTATACAAAGCTAGCCACTGCTAGAAACACATTCTGTTCTAGTTATGCTTCTATGTTTCAAAAACAAAACTGCACCACTGACCCACTCCATTGATACATTTTCCGCTCTATTTTTTATCCACAAAAAAACCTCTCGTCTTTAGTTAAATAGAAAAATAAATATTGATTGCTTATTTGATCTAAACTAATAATATAACTTAATGGCAAATTGTTACGTAAAATACAAATACGACACGTTATATTTTACATTATTCAGTACAACACCGATTATTTATATACTATTAATCTGTATTAGATTTTAGCATTAATGTATTGTACTATGTGTTAAGGTTAATATAGTGTTTCATGCATTGTTTTGATGCAAGTTGTGTTGTTTTATTTGGAAATTAATATTATTTATAATGGGTTTGAGTTCATTTCAGAACTCTAAATAACTACAGAACTTTCAGAACTCCTAATAAACAATCATTTTATATATAATTTTTTGTATTTAGGATCTTTTTATCATCTATTATATGTATTTCTTTGATTACATAAATGTTAAAAGTAGTTTACATATGTTTAATTGCCAAAATTATATGTATGTGTCATAACTAATTACATATATGTAAAAAAACTAGTTTACATATGTGTAATTATAAAATTACAGATAAAAAATGATAAAATTACTCTTAACATGTATGTAATCGTAAAAATACACATAATAAATGATAAAATTATCCTAAACATAAAAATATATAAATAAAAAGATTGTTTATTAGGAATTCTGCGAGTTCTGAAAATATTTATGGTTCTGAAATGATCCTGACCCTATTTATAATAATCTAATTAATATAAAGGTATCGTACAACGTTTTTTTTTGTTGATTTTCTTCAACTTTTAATGATTTCTTTTTTTAGTTTCAGTGGTAGGGATGAGTTTGGTGCCAACCGATACCGAATCGGTACTGTTACCGAAAATACCGGTTACAGTACAGGTATATGAAGGTAAAAACCGGTAGGGAACCGGTACCAAGTGTCACACCGCCAAAATCCACCATGCGGAGTATCACCGCTTGGAGGCGTGACATGACCAGGATCGAGCCACCAATCATACTGAACAACGTAATTAAGTAAATAAAACCAACCACAATATAATTGGTGACCAAAAGAAAGTAACCGACTTTAAGTTAACAACGGAAGCATAAAAACGTAAGTCCAAAACATGAGTTCATAGTTCATAAGTTTAAAGTTCAAAACATTAGTTCCATAAGTTCATAAAGATTAAATATTAAGCACGGGACCTAACAGTCCATATCCCACGACGACCTCCTCCTCGTGCAAGCTCCATATGCATCTAACGACCTGCAAGGCATGTAACAACGAGTCAACAACAAAGTTGAGTGACTTCACAGATGGTTGTTTAGTTTTAAGTTGTTTCCGAAAACATGGTTTGTTTTTCGCTGGCTTATTTTCCGTGGGGGTTACCCCATAGTTGAAAGTATGATTAACCAGTTTCTTCTTTATTACCCAAACCATATCCAAAATCAGTGGGGGCTTCCCCATGTGAACCACTAGACCATTACCATATCAACAACTGACGAACAATAGTTATGCCCTACGTCAATGTCTATCATCATTGACAGTTTGCCATAGTCCATTAGTACACGTCCGTCCGACTGGCACGGTGTGAGGTTTGTTAAACCTAATAGCGCTATTAACTAATGACCCGCTCGCCATTGGCCTCGACGATTAAGTCGATATAAACTGAGGGACTTAATGATAGAGTTTTGTCTAGTAAGTTTTAAGGTTGTTGTCCTACCCAAGGAGGACGAATGTACGTATTCTACCGAAGGAGAATACGCAGGATTAATATTGGCATCCTACCTATGGAGGATGGCGGTACATATCCTACCCAAGGAGGATATGTAGGTTCCGTTTTAATTCTTTAACCTGTCACACCCCAAAAAATCCACACGCGGAGTATCACCGCTTGGAGGCGTGACGTGACCAGGATCGAGCCACCAATCATATTGAACAACGTATTTTAGTAAATAAAACCAAATCACAATACAATTGGTGACCAAAAGGAAGTTAAACAAGTTCAATTTAAACAACGGAAACATAAGACGTTAAACCAAAACATCAGTTTGTAGTTCATAAGTTTAAAGGCCCCAAACATAAGTTCCATGAGTTCATAACGTTTATTTAGTAAGTACGGGACATATTAGTTCGTATTCCACAACGACCACCTCCATGTGCAAACTCCATAGCATCTAACGACCTGCAAGGCATGCAACAACTAGTCAACAACAAAGTTGAGTGAGTTCACGTTTGGTTGTTTAGTTTTAAGTTGTTTCTGAAAAACGTGGTTTGACTTTCATTGGCTTAATTGCCGTGGGGGTTACCCCGTAGTTGAAAGTATGTTTAACCAGTTCCTTTTACATTACCCAAACCATAACCATAATCAGTGGGGGCTTCCCATTAGGTATGTTACTAGACTAGGCGTATCCATAAGGGTCCTTCCCAATCCGAGGACGGTGTTAAGTATGAGTGTACATAGGTTTTACGTACGTGCCCTTCTCAATCCGAGGACAGTAGTAAGTGTGAGTGTACGTAGGTTTAACGTACGTGCCCTTCTCAATCCGAGGATAGTAGTAAGTATGAATGTACGTAGGTTTTACGTACGTGCCCTTCCTAATCCGAGGACAGTAGTAAGTGTGAGTGTACGTAGGTTTTACGTACGTGCCCTTCTCAATCCGAGGACAGTAGTAGGTAGTCTAGTAGTGTTGATAATATAAATAGTTATTCAATCCCATTCCCAACCACCGGGAATCCCATGCCTTAGTAAGGGTGTGAACTCACCTCGGTTTGCTCGGTTAGACTCTCAAATATAGCTAACAGTCAAGGTCGGTCAATCACGTCCTAGTATGATTTACCAGTTAGTCATTTAGTGGCTTTCAAATAGAGCACAAAGTTCCTACACGTATCTATCACACAACATGCGTTACTTTGACGGATTATGCCCATATAAGTTTCCCATCCATTCCCCACTCAAAATCAAACATACAATAATGCATATAACACATATAACATGTTAGATCATTCACAGATAGCATACTCGACATTTAGACACGCGAGTCACAACTTATGTCATTTCAGCATTTATATTCAAAACCGGCTGTTTTCGGACATTTTAATAAAATAGTTAAATTATTCCAAAAATTCCCAAATTTTTACAGGATGTCTTAAACGTTCCATATTTTATTGTGTAAAAATATCGGGGTCCGGTTCATTACCAATATTTTATAAAAATTCATATTCCGGACTGAACTCAGATTTATGTATTTCTGACCACAGTCCACGGAACAATTTATTAAAAATTCATCGAGTGTCCGATTTACGAAATTCCAGTGGGGTAATTACAAATGCATCGGTTTTCATCTACTGTACAAATTTCATGGTCCGATTCATCACAAAACTCAGGTTATGACTGAAAGTATGACACCCATTTATTGCTGTCAAAATTCAGCTTAAGCTGTTGTTACAAATCGACACATTAAAAATAGTAAACGAAGTCCAAAAATTACGATTCAGGTGCCATTAGAACCGTATTTCATAGTACGTAAACCTAGACTTCAGAAAATACATTTTTTGTTAAGTTACGGTTTGTTTACAGCCTGTTAAAGGCGGCTGAAAATACACATCAGCAAGCTGTTTTCAGTCTAAAGGCTACTAAAACGCACACATATGATTACCATTCATTCTAATAATGATTTACAACAGGTTATAAGTTATTTACAGCAGACTAATACTCATATATTTCAGATTCATCTTGTACTACCATGTTTCATCATTATTTACTCTTTAACCAACAAGTTCATCACTCTAGCATGACTTTTTAGTTTTGATTTTATATGTTCATAATTTTTAACCGACAAATCTCTTATTAACCACTCTAGACAAGATCAAGAAGGCGTTTAGAGTCACTTACTACTAGCTCGAGGCTAGGGAAGAAACTAGGTGAAAAACGAGTGGTTAATAGCAACGTAGTGAGGTCCTTAGCAATCCGTAAGCACCGGGCTTCCTTATGCGTGATCCTTCACCTTTGTATGTGTGTGATTTAGCAAGAACCAAACTTGAAGGTGTGGGTGGGTGTGTGTGTGTGTGTGGCCGGTTATGAGCAAGAGAGAAGAGGGCAATTTTTCTTGTGTTTAAGTGATGAAAGTGAGAGTTCTTATCCCATGATCTTTCTTATAGTCCATGTCTTCTAGTGACCAACATGTATTGTGTCTTAAAGATATTAAGCACAATCAAATAAAATAATGAAGTGTGTAAGGATGTGTCCCCTAGGGGGGGGGGGGGGGGGGGCGATCGGTTACAAGGGGGTTAGCGTTGGGTTTGTTTTCAAGTGCATAGTTAAGTATTAGTTAAGTTAATTAGGTGTTTAAATTAGTTATTAGTGAGTAGTGTCTTGTAACGGGTGTTAGGGTGTTCGGGGACCCTAACTAGCTCAGAAAAAGATAAGACAATGTCATTGACAATATTTTTGGGTTCCGGGTAAAGTTCGGTTGTTCGGTTCGATGCTGTTCCGTTAAACCGCTTAATTAATCCGTAAAGCGTCCTACTTATATATTTTTGCAACGTTTTTACTTTCTAACACTTAGGAAAATATAACGGACTATTTAATGACCTTTCTGTACACTATTAGTATATTAACAAATACGTGTAAGCATAACACAGATATCAGAAAGCAGTTAAGTGATTCCACACAGTCGTCAAGCACTTTATTTATCATTAATAAACTGTACGGTTACATGCAAATTTGAGGGTTGTCACATTCTCCCCCTGTTAAGAGAATTTCGTCCCGAAATTTAGCGCGTGGTTACTGAGGAAGCTAGTTAAGTTGCGTTGTTTTCCTGATTTTCCTGGGGTGTCACATAACCCATTCCCAACCACCGGGAATCCCATGCCTTAGAAAGTGTGTGAACTCACCTTGGTTTGCTCGGTTAGATTAATTACTCTAATAATCAGGAAATCAAGCACGTCCTAATAAGGTACAAATAATAATCAGTTTCTTATGCATAACACGTATCCTACGTGCGGTTTATCTACTCATTACTTCTATCATGTACCACACAATTCTAATGTCAATGTACTTTGTTAAGTTATATTATTTTACCCTAAAATAATATAACTATCTCACAAAATAAACAAGTATCCACACAAGTGTTCTAGTATAAGATATATATTCTAAATATATATTTACCCATTTTTATTTACAAAAACCAACCTCCGACACTATGTATTTTGTTACAAAAATTATGGCGAAGTTTATATTTGAAACACAAGTTATAAAATATACTTGTAACGCTTGTTTAGAAAAATATTTTCTAAGTGTTGGAATTTTTAGAAAATTTCGCCAGAGTTTTCTTTGTAAATGGAGGCGTCCATGCTAATAAGCATATCATTTTCTTTTCCAAACATTATTCAACAATCAACAATCATTCACTAAACAATATTACATTCACCAAGTGTAAAAACAATGCACTCTACGTAGTAACATGAACTTGAGTTTTCGTAAAAACGCGTAGTAACTTGGTAAGGTATTTAGTGGTCTTAGTTACCCTCCAAAGTGTGTTTACTTTATTCAAAATCTCATTCTTGTGATTTTTAGATGTTCACAACTTGTGAACATATTTTACAAAAATATTTATTTACCACATTTTCATGTTTCACTTGCATCCTTATACTCCTTTTAATTTCCAAAAATAATGTACATGCAAGAAAAGTTATGATCCTTCAAAACCCGTCTTTTAGACTTGGTTTATTTAGGAAAATCATTCACAAGTTTTAGATCTACAAGATCACTAGTTCACTTGGTCTATTATTTTTCAAGAAAAATCATTTTTCTTTCAAGCTCATGTGTAGACTAGAAGATGATTATTTCATACAAGCACATAATCACCTCTAACTTGTTAAACCATGTTTTTAATCATGCTTTAACAAGTTCCATATGATGATCAATCATCATATTACTAGTAATCACCAAGTAACATCATACATACTCAAAATAACATCATTCTAGCATTATTTCATCTCATGTAAAGCTTATGTTCAAGACTTTGTTTATGATCTTTTAGTCTTCTAGAGATTTCGTCATAAAATAACTATTAACCACCATAAACATGAAGTAAATGAGGATCAAAGAAGCTTACTACTAGCTTTTATGCTAGGGAAGAAACACTAGAGAAAATGAGTGGATAAAAGCTCGTGAAGAAGGTCCTTGATGATCCGTGAGTTCCACACCTCGTGATTCACCTTGATACACCTTTGTATATGAATGGAATGGATGAAACAAGATTGAATGGAGGGGATGATGGTGGTGGTGAGTTCGGCCGAAGCCAAGAAGAAAGAAAGGGAGAAGTGTGGTGTTGTATGATGTTGATGAAATGAAGGTTAAGAACTAAAGGTTTATATAAGAGTCTTCCAACCCAACCTTAACCAATGGTCATTATGTTCTCTAAAGTGGTAGACAAGATCAAGTTAAATAATCAAATAAAATCAAGGTGGGGGCCACCTTGTAACCGTATGGTTAGGGGGGGTCTTGGTTAAGATATAATGGCTAGTTAAGTTACTTAGTTAGATTTCAAGTGTTATAGTTAAGTGTTTTAGTCACTAGATATTTATTTAGTGTGTTATGAAGTTCGAGAACCATAACTAGCTCAGAAAAATAAAAACAATGCCTCTGGTAATATTTTAGTGTTCCGGGTAATGTCCGGGTGTTCGGTTAGATACCGGTTTGTTAAAGTTGTAAGTTATTCCATTTAGTGTCCTATATATATCTTTTTGTCACATTTTTAATTCCCAATACTCAGGAAAGCATACAGGACTATTTAGTAACTTTTCTGCACAAGACTAGTATGTTAACAAGCACATGTAAGTATGACACAGAAATCAGAAAGCAGTTAAGTAATTCAGCACATACATCAAGCACTTTAATTAACATTAATGAATCGTACGGATACATGAAATTTTGAGGGTTGTCACATTCTCCCCCTGTTAAGAGAATTCCGTCCCGAAATTTAGCACGTGATTACTGAGGAAGCTAGTTAAGTTACGTGGTTTTCCTGGGGTGTCACATCATCCCCCCGTTGGTTTGGAATTTCGTCCCGAAATTCTGCAGTAGCTTCAGCCTCAGTAGTGGTTGCACTTTTCTTAAACAGCTGGGGATACTTGAGTTTCATTTGGTCTTCTCGTTCCCAGGTGTACTCTGGGCCACAACGGGAATCCCAACGAACTCGAACTAGAGGTATTCTGGTATGCTTGAGAATCTTAACGTCTCGGTCTGTGATTTCAACTGGTTCCTTGACGAATCGCAACTGGTCGTCGATTGTGAGCTCCTTTAAGGGAACTATGAGGGTCTCATCTGACAGACACTTTTTCAGATTTGACACGTGGAATACGTTGTGAACTCCGCTGAGTTCTGCCGGTAGGTTCAGCCTGTAAGCGACTTTGCCAATTTTCTCAATGATTTCGAACGGTCCGACGTAACGCGGATTGAGTTTGCCTCATTTTCCAAAACGAACTACACCTTTCCAAGGTGAGACTTTGAGTAGCACCCGATCCCCAACCTGGAACTCGAGTGGCTTTCTTCGCTTATCAGCATAGCTTTTCTAACGGTCACGAGCTACCGCCATTCGTTGTCGTATCTGAGCAATCTTCTCAGTTGTATCTACTACGAGTTCTGGGCCAGTGATTTGACTGTCGCCAACCTCTGCCCAACAAAGAGGTGATTGGCACTTCCGTCCGTACAATGCCTCGAACGGAGCGGCCTGTATACTGGTGTGGTAACTGTTGTTATACGAAAACTCCACTAACGGGAGGTGTTTTTCCCAGCCATTACCAAAGTCGATTACACATGCCCTAAGCATGTCTTCAAGGGTT
>JARYGA010049500.1:0-33266 GCA_030545235.1 Helianthus tuberosus
CAACAGATGTTGACTTCGTAGAGCCTGAGGTACTTGCCTTTTCATCACACCCGTTTGTGTGTTGGGTGTAATTGTTATCACTATTACGTTTTAAAATCGTGACTTGTTCTACAAAATCGGTGTTTGATTTGTTTTCAAAAGTCTCAATTTTATCGGTACCCTTTGATGCTACAAATTTAACATCTTTTGCTTTCTTTTGATAACGAGCCCTTTTTGTTTCAGATTTTGATTGAGAAACATTAGGCTTTTGAGCTCGCCTTTCCTGTTGTTTACCCTTAGAAGCAATAGGTTGTTGTTTTGTTGTGATTCTTTGATTTCCAAATTGTTTTCTAATCTCAGCCTTAGGAACTGGATCACATTGAGTCACAACAACTCCTGGAAGTGTTTTTCCCAAAAACTTGTTTGTGTTATCTTCAAAAACTTTATCAATCAAGGATGGATTGACATTTTTAATTGGAAAGTCATGGTCTGAATAAATTCTTGAATCACCAACCAAAGTGTACAACACATTACTGCTCTTAATGGTAGACACAGATGTCTTGTCATTCTTGACAGGATCTATCACTTGTTTGACCACAGGAGTATCAGGATTACAAAGAATATGATTTTCAAGTGGAATTTCTACTCCTTTCATCTTGTTGAGTGATTTATCTTGATCTCTAACATCTGATTCTGATTCTGATTCATCATCTGACGACTCATAGTCCTCAATGATTGGAGGACTATGTTTCATACATGTCGAGGTTTCTGGTTGCACAGATGATGTGTTTGAAGAACTGTCCGGTCAGAACCCTAGGCCAGTGGAAAATTCCTTATAATCAAGAGGCACATTGGGTTCATACCATGGCATATCTTCTTCATCAGGCATTTTGGTATAGTTATGTCTCAAAGGAGGCAGACACTTCTTATACCCTACGCCTTTCTTGTTTCCCTTCAGTTGTTGAACATCAATGATGTGATCAAGCACAAATCGGGAGTTAGAATAACTTTCCAACTTTTGCTTGATAGCATCATGCTCGCATTTGGCTATGGCTAGTTCTTTTTTGGTTTCCTCAACAATGTTTATGTAATCGTTTATGCTAACTTGTTTATGATAAACCACTTTGTTAACTTCGGAAACGCTTTTCTTTAGGGTTTCAATTACCGATTTAAATTCTTTTTCGTTTCGAACTAAAGCCATATTAGCCTCTTTGCACTTTGATAGTTCAATAACCAAACTTTGATTATGACTATGAAGTTTTTCTGATTCAAGCTTCATATCTGCACAAGATTTACAAACACTAGGAGTAGGAGTTTCAGCATTTACCTGACTCGTAGAGGCTGAGACATTTGCCATAAAGGCAGTATGAAAAGAAAAAGATCCGTCTTCAGAGAAGAACTTCTCCATTTCTGTAGATGCAAGAGCAGCCTTGTTGATCAGAACTGATTTCTGACACTTTAACTCCTCAGCTTCATATAACAAGTCTTCAATATCAGAAATTGCTTCTTCCTTCACATCAGACTCAGAGTGATTGTCCTCAGAAATAGAACCTTCTTCATCAGAACTCCCGGAATAACCCGAACTGTCGTCACTTTCAGAAAATTCCTCCTAATAAACGTGCTTGATGTGATTGATGATCTTTGCATAACAAGCTGTTCCTCCTCCTTGATCGCCTTCCCCAAACTGTACAGACCAGTCACACCCTTCGTCAGCTTGAACTGTCAATGCTCGATTGGAATTTGATGGTCCAGACTGGTTCTGATTGTTATTCACTGCTACAATCCTCCTTTCACGATTCTCTTGCTGGGCATTGACATTTGAAGCACTCATCTGGTTTCTGAATGGGTTATGATTGCCTTGTTTGGTTGGTCGGGTGCACTCACGTTTGAAATGCCCCTTCTCCCCACAATTGAAGCATGTGACAGCATTTATATCAAACCCGTACTTCGTATCCTTTTTCCCTTCCAACGAAGTTCTTCCAGTTCGAGCCATAAAGTCTTTTGCCCTTCTAACTGCACTAGCAAAAGCCCATTTAATATCCATTAACTCCATCTCATCCCTGTCGATCTGTTGATAATCTTCATTGGTCATATTGATGTTTCCAATTTGACCTGCCACCAACCCGCAATAAGCACTGACCATTGTATTAATGAGTTCCATATGCTCCTTTGCTACTTCAATGCTAACTTGTGAGAGGTTTGAAGTATCGACTATGACCGTGTTAGGGTTGAGGGGTGGAGGATTGTTGGCATAATGAGCTTGTTGTTGTGGTTATGACTGTGGTGTGGGTATTGATTGTGAAAGATAGGCGCTTTGATCAAACTGTGGTTGAGCAGTGGTAACTTGAGGTGTAGGAATGGTTTGTGAAAGATAAGCACTTTGATCCCACTGTGGTTGTGCTTGATTGAACTGTGGAAACGGAGAAGAGTTTGTATTGGATACAAACGCCGTTTGAAGCTTCGGTTGTTGAACGGAACTAGAACTAGCTGAAGGACCAAAACCAGGCAAATACATTTCTGTATTTTGATGAGGTGCAGCTGCAATTCTTTTAGCCTTCCTAATTTCTTCTTCATTCTTGTGCTCTAACTTCTGAATGAATTCATAGAGACTGGCATTGGCTGCATCCAGTGCACCCGTATGTTTCAGAAGCTCAATGAATGGACTCCACTTAGGAGGTAGAGCATCAGCAAACCGAGCAATCATTTCCTGATGGGTAGCATTAACATTGTAAGAACTCATTTCACTAATCAAATGATAGAAACGAGAAGTCATATCATTTAGGGTTTCATTTTCCAAGAACTGAAATGATTCAAACTCTTTCTTTAACAGATCATGGCGAGTCTTCCTAGAAGCTGCATTCCCTTCTCCTCTCGCCACCAATGCATCCCATAGGCTTTTCGTGGTCTTACAATACCCAAATTGATGATAGATTTCTTTGTGAAGCGCTTGTGTAAGAATGGCATATTAGCATAACCTGCTGAAGTTGATGCTGCTGTTTCGAGGGCAGGGTTGACTGCATTAATGAAACACGTCCAAAGTTCGGTGCTTTGCCCTTGAACATAGGTATGAAAACGTCCCTTCCATGATGGATAATCATTCATGTGATTTAGCTTTGGCGGGCGATTGTTGCTACCCGTCTCACTCTCGCTCAACAAGAGATTTTGAATGCTTTGGTTTTGATTTGATACCAAGGCCCATTGACTTGCACTTATGGACGGTTGTTGTTGAGGTATGGAGTTTGCTAAGTAAGAGGCCATAGATGTCTGATTTGAACTTTGACCTGGTCGGGGGTCCGTACTCCAGTCCCATGGACTTGTGCAACTCATTTTTGATGTATACTAGTAGGATACCTGATCAGACACTTGAAAACACAATGTTAAGATAGATTTGCAAACTTTCTGTTGAAAGATGACAACACACACGACGAAACACATTCGACGAAACGAATGTTATTTTGACGAAACGAGCAATGACGAAACAGATTCTGTTTCGTCGAAGTATTATGGCGAATCAGATTTCTGATTCATCGAATGGACCTTTGGCGAAACAACTTTTTGTTTCGTTGAAATCTGATTCGTTGATAAGTTTGTTTCTTCGAGGTCTGTTACGTCAAAAAGGTTGTCAGATGGTTGGTAAAGTTGGTGAATTGTTTATACCCAGCCTGTCAACTCACACACGATTTTTAACCCATGCTTTATCACCAACTTAAGGTACGGTGGATAATAGATTAGACTTATTACTATTTTCAATGCAAACCTTATCAGTTTGAATGTTAGAGATCAAAAAGTGCAAATACTTAGAACACTTTGAATATTTCTTGAAGATTTGAAGAACACAAGAATAATCCGGTAAACTGACAACTTTCCGAACACAAATTTTTGACTAAAACTTTCAACAAAAACCAACTGTTAACATGCAAACACTTAAACAAGTAAGGTTTTTAGTAAAACTTTTAGCAAACAATCAACATTCACTGATTTTAAGAATCCTTTTTTTTTTTAGAAAACACTAAGTTTTAAGAACAACTTTCTGAGAAAAACACACAAACACTTGTTAAAACAACCGAACTATGTTTGATTTTAAACAAGGATAAGAGCCAAAGCTCTGATACCACTTGTAGGTCCCTAAATCGGAGGATCGATTTTCACTACCAAAGCCTTGTTTATAACAAACAAAGTTAAGTGTGCGGAATCCACTTAACTAAGCCAAATCAAACATAGAACAAAGTAAACACAGTGGTTAACCAAAGAAACACAATCGTTTGATTAACTGGATGAGAATGCACAACTGATACAAACACAGTTTACAGACTTGCAGGGTATTCTCTCATCTCTGAACTGAAACTGTGACTATCTGTGCCTTTATATAGCAGCTGGGCTAATGAACTGACGAAACAGAAGTTGGGCCGACGAAACGCATCAAAGCCCAAAACAAAGCCCATCAGGTGACGAAACACAACTGTTTCGTCGTTGACTTTGACGAAACAGAATCAAACATAACCAGGTCTATTTCGTCGACATGTGTTTGACGAAACAAAACTGTTTCGTCGAAGGCTGCAACAGGAAATCTGTTTGCTGCAAACAGACAGCAAACAGAAAGGCACAAACAACACTTACATATTGACAGAATTACCCTTAACATGCAACATGCATTGTTTTACGACTGTTACATAACAAAGGAGACAAATAAGTCGGACACAAGCGGATATGAGGATATCCGACTTGGTCGACTGCGAATACATACTCAATAAAACTATAAACGACCGTACAAAATACATCGTAACGTACAAGACTAGTGACAGACATAAAAATGCATCAACAAGATCGGTTTCCGCGTATCTGGGAGTGCCAAGGGGCTGGCGGCGGTCGAGTAGTCGACCTTGGCCACAACACCTGGTGTCACGTTGGTTGACAAATCGTTCCTTGCCGTAAAAAAAAGAAAATATTGATATATTATATTTTGGAAAAAAATTGTTGCTTCTATCTTCTTATTTGAAACATAATTAATGTTGTTTGTTGTAGTCATTGAACTTTTACTTAAACAGCTGCACCCAAAAGTCGAAATTGATGTTCCCACAAGTGCAAACAAGCAAACCACTCACCATCAATTTTGTTTGAGCAAAGTTAGTAAATAAAGTTTTATATGTAGGAATCCGTTCGTGCAAAATAAAATAAAACTTTTATTAACTTGAATAACAAATAATTAACAGAATTACAACTGAAAGAAACAGTACAAATACAACTGAAAAATGAAAAACAAGAACAAGAAAAACGAACAGAAACACTGTACTTGGCTGAGGATCGTGTTAGACACGGGTCCCATAAAACAATTTTCGTGTCTCCCAGGAGATCACGTTTTTTTCCAGGATACAACAGCCGCAACCAATTGCACTGCCGGTCTTGACTCCAACCTGAAGGTGTACCTCGAACGCTTGAAGAAGATGAAGATTTCAAAGAGAAGATTGTAATTTGCTGTTAGTATTCGGTGTGTCGAATCTGGTGAAAGGAGCCTCCTATTTATACATCAGGTCTGAACTCAAAACTGAAAAATAAATTAAATGGAGAATTAAACTGCATTAGACGTCTTTAATGCACTTTAATTCGTCACTTAATTCTCAGTCAAACGCATTAACCTTGTCAGTTTCGAATTCTGAAACGTAACTGCACAGCATTAACTGCTGCTTAAAGCTTCTGCGCGCGCGCGCAGGTCTGCACTTTCATGCACGGTGCGTCCATTTGGCTCACTGCCATGCGCGCGTGCGCCTCAGTCCCATGCGCACCTGCGCGCGTGCGCCACGTCACCTGGTAGCCTCTACGAACACGCCACACAGTCGCGCCGTTTTGGCTCACTTAGGTGCGCCGCGCACGTCACCTAAGTGCCCATGCGCGTGCCTACGTGCCTCGTGTACCCGCGCGCGGACTGCCACGTCTCGCGCCTCGAACCTGCACACCACTTGTTCCTTGCAGCCTCTGTGATTCACCATGCGCACGTGGTCAAAAATACAAAGGCGGCTCGCGGCGATGCGAGCGTGCGAAGTGCAAAGTGCGCCACATTGCGCCTCATCGCCCACACCATGTGCGCGCGTGTGAGTGCGAGTGCGAGTTAGGGTGCTCCGCACCCTTCGCGAGTACACTAGTGAGTGCTTCCATGAAACAATAAGGATGGAGAGTTCGCACTTAAATACCCTTTTAAGTTTCATCTCTCATCCGATGTGGGACAAGGTGCCACTTTCCCACTTATTTCAGCATTCAAGTTTCAAACACCAAACTTTGAGCATCGGTATCTCATTCATCTTAGCTCCGTTTTGGACGTGGTTTAGTTCGTTGCGAAGCTCTTCCAACATAGAACACAAACCCACAAATAAATATATAAAACCCGCTCATTTTATTATATTTATTTCTAGTCCAAAATTGAAAAAAATCATTTTCCTATATTTGTGAAAAATGCTATTTTCACAAAAATTTCCAACAATCCCCCACATGAATAGAAATCGATCTATCAAGTTTCAACGATACACGTTCAACAGTTGAGTATTGCAGGATAGGTAGGTATAACCTTCGAACCTTCTTTTGTGATGCATACTTAGCCTCCTTGTCACACCCTCAAAATCCACTTGCGGAATACCACCGCGAGGCGTGTGACATGACCAGGATCCGGCCACCAATTATACTGAGCATTCAATTAATAATAGTAATAATGTTTACCAACCATAAGGGTCAGTAAAAACCATAATTAAAGTTCAAAAGTTTTAAGTTCAAATAGCAGTCTAGGTAAATATCGGAAGCATAGGCAAAACAGTTCAAACAAAGTTCAGAGTTTAAGTTTATTATAGAACCCAACACACGGGTTAAGACGACCACTACACATCCCCAAGCTGCAAGCTCCTAAGTCACTGGGTACCTGCAAAGCATGCAGTAGGGTATCAACATAATGTTGGCGAGTTCACAAATTTGTCAAGTTTTTAATTCCAAAAACTTGTTTCAACAGTTAATTTACTCATTTATACCATGCCAAGGGGAGCTACCCCTTAAGTGATCTACTAAACTGGTTTACAATACCGAATACTATGCGACCGTACGTTTCCGTAGAGTGCCCCGTTTGTCAATGTTCTATCATCATTGACGGTTTGCCAGAGTCTATTAGTTCACGCCCGATCCCATACGCGGGCACGGTGTGAGGCTGGTGAGACCTAAATAGTGCTATCAACTAATAACCCGTTCGCCAGGCCCCGACGACTAATCGGTATTAAGTAGTAGGGACTTGAGTGATAGAGTTTCATTTAGTATTGCTTGTTGCATCCAATATAAATAGTAATTAACTAAGGGTCCCGCGTAGGGGAAACAATTGTATCCCTTATAAGGGGATAGCGTTGTTTTAAGTTCTGTTTCCCAACCACCGGGAACACATGCTTTAAAAGTTGTGAACTCACCTTGGGTTGCTCGGCAGATTAGTTTACTTGGTCAAGCACGCTGGTCACCACGTCCTATCATGGTTACCAGTATGGGTCAGGTTTGGGTGCAGATAAGCCATGTATATTCTACACGTATCTAACACATAGCATACATATCACATAGTTATCCATTACGTTATTGGACCTGTCCTAATTCTTAAACAGTCAAACAGTAACAGTTTACACAAAGCCCACATACAATCTTGCAGCCCAAAACACATTGTCATACACGCTGTGGCCCAATAACGGAGACAAGCAGCCCAGTCGGGACCAGGTTGTCTCGACTCGAGAGCACGTGGTCTCGAGTCACAACCAAGAGGTCTCGAGTTGCGAAAGGCTGGTCTCGAGTGGTGCAGGCATGAGTCGAAATCTCAGAGGTCTTGAGTTCAGTCTCGAGTCGAGATCATGAGATCTCGGGTCGATACCTTTCTGGTTTCGAGTCCCTGAAGTCTGCTGCTCAATCTCGAGTTGCCACTTTGATGGTCTCGAGTCGCAACCGAGGGTCTCGACTCGTTTGTCTGATCATTCTAGAACACCTGCCAAGACTTGTACTAACCAATAGAATTTCATGTTCATGATTTTGTGTACTGCCCAATACAATTGCACTAACATGTTCCCTTGTCTAATTCCTAATCAAAACGGATCAAACAAAGCATTTTTCAAACATTCATATCAATATTCAAACTGTTCTTCTTTAGGGTTTTCACATTCATCAAACATGAATATTCTAGCAAATCTATCCTAGCATATATTCCTTGATTTATGTACACATCTACTAAACCTCATATGTTGCATAGAATCATCAAAATAGTGTCATCATCCAATCATAACATTTATTCACTTCCATAAAACTCAAATGTCAAGCTAGCATGTTAACCATTAAATCACTCTATTCTTCCTAACCATATGCGTTATTCAATAAAGAAGCATCTTTTATCATGCAAACACTTTCATCATACACAAATAATAATCACAATGTATAACATCACTTAATCAACATCTTTATCATGTCTTTACATCACTAAACAACTAAGAGGGGACACTAACCGAAACCGATTGGGTGTAAGTGTGTTCGAGATGGAATGATGATCGAGCTACAAGTCTTCTCCTTCCAAATTGGCTCCAAGAATGTAGGGTGTGGTGATGTTTAATGGTTTCTTGGGAGAGAAAGCTAGAGAGAGTGACGGAGTGGGATAATGTTTGGGGAAATTGATGCCAATGATGAAAAGTGGCAAGGTTGGCTATCAACATGGGTTATATACTAGCCCCAAGTCGGTGCACCCTAATGGGCTTCCGAGTGGGCTCAAGGAGGTGCGGCCCAACTGGTTTGGTTCACTCGAGACCGAGTGGTCTCGAGTCGGGTCCTTGTGGTTTCGATTCACCAATACACGCATATACATATTTAGATATTACATGCACATAACTTAATACAAGGATCACATAACACGTCAAGATAATTCACAACATTCATTTAATAATATAAGCACACCAAATGCTAATACAAGAAAGGTGTTTCGGAAAACCTAGAGTGTCACATTATCCCCAAGTTTTAAGAACTTTCGTCCTGAAAGTTAGGGCAGCCACTGTCAAGCTAGTATGAGTGAGAACGTTTCAACGGGGTGTCACATCATCCCCCCGTTAGTTTGGAATTTCGTCCCGAAATTCGGTTGTAGCTTCAGTGCTGGGAGTTTCGTTAGGGAATAACTGGGGATATCTGCACGTCATCTGGTCTTCCCGTTCCCAAGTGAACTCTGGGCAACGGTGCGAGTTCCAACGAACTCGTACAATAGGTATCTGGCTACGTTTGAGGGTTTTGATTTCTCGATCCGTGATCTCAATCGGTTCCTCAATAAAGTGTAGCTGATCGTCAAAAGTTAGCTCCTTGAAAGGAATGGTGAGTGTTTCATCTGACAGACACTTATTCAGATTAGACATGTGAAAGACGTTGTGCACCGCACTCAGCTCTTCAGGCAGATTCAATCTGTAAGCAACCTTACCGATTTTCTCGGTAATTTCGAATGGTCCGACATATCGCGGATTAAGCTTGCCCCGTTTACCAAAACGAACCACACCCTTCCAGGGTGAGACTTTAAGTAGAACCCGGTCACCGACCTGGAATTATAGCGGTTTCCTACGCTTATCAGCGTAACTTTTCTGACGGTCACGAGCTGCCGCCATGCGTTGTCTGATCTGGGCAATCCTTTCCATAGTCTTGACTACAAGTTCCGGGCCAGTGATTTGGCTTTCGCCAATTTCGGCCAAACATAGAGGTGATCAGCATTTACGATCGTACAATGCCTCAAAGGGTGCTGCCTGAATGCTGGTGTGGTAGCTGTTGTTGTAGGAGAACTCTACCAACGGTAAGTGTCGTTCCCACCCGTTTCCAAAATCAATAACACATGCTCTCAGCATGTCTTCAAGCGTTTGGATGGTACCTTCCGTTTGACCATTGGTTTGCGGGTGGTAAGCAGTACTCATGTCTAGACGTGAGCCAAAAGATCTATGCGTAGCTTGCCATAGTTCAGATGTAAAGCGTGGGTCACGATCGAAAATGATAGAGATTGGCACTCCGTGCCTAGCAACTATTTCCTTCAAGTAGATTGCAGCAAGCTTCGAATACTTATCGGTTTCCTTGATCGCGAGGAAATGTGCAGACTTGGTTAGGCGGTCCACGACGACCCAAATAGTATAGTTCCCACTTTGAGTTCTTGGTAAGCCTGTGACGAAATCCATGGAAATTTGCTCCCATTTCCATTTTGGCAGTTCCGGTTGTTGCAACAAGCCCAACGGTTTCTGGTATTCGACCTTGACTCTAGCACAGGTCAAGCATTTGCTAACGTAGGTTGCTATGTTGGCTTTCATACCAGGCCACCAATATGTAGTCTTGAGATAGTGGTACATCTTATCCGAACCAGGATGTACCGAGTAACGAGACTTGTGTGCTTCATCCATCAAAAGCTCACGTAGATTTCCATAGAGTGGAACCCAAATGTGCCCTGTCACATAGTAAGCGCCGTCTTCCTTTTGTTCTAACCGTTTCCTCGATCCTCGCAGGGACTCAGCCCTGATGTTCTCTGTTTTCAATGCTTCAACCAGAGCATTTCATATCTGAGTAGGAAGACTAGAGTGAATGGTAAGTTGTAACACACGTACATGCTTAGGTTTAGTTTCTTTACGGCTGAGGGCATCGGCCACAACATTGGCCTTGCCTGGATGATACTTGATTGCGCATTCGTAGTCGTTAAGGAGTTCTACCCATCTGCGTTGCCTCATGTTCAACTCCTTCTATTCCAAAATATGCTGGAGACTCTTGTGATCGGTGTAAATTGTGCACTTGGTACCGTACAAGTAATGCCTCCAAATCTTGAGTGCAAAAACGACCGCTCTGAGTTCCAAGTCGTGTGTCGTGTAGTTCCTTTCGTGAATCTTGAGTTGTCGAGAAGCGTAGGCGATAACTTTCTTGCGTTGCATCAACACACAACCGAGTCCATTAATAGACGCGTCGCAGTAAACTACGAAGTCGTCGGTACCTTCAGGTAACGAGAGAATAGGAGCACTACAAAGGTTATCCTTTAGCTTCTGAAAGGCAGACTCCTGAGCCTCATTCCACTTGTAAGCAATACCCTTCTGAGTGAGAGTCGTGAGAGGTTGAGCGATCTTCGAAAATCCCTTGATGAATCTACGATAGTATCCTGCCAGTCCCAAGAATTGGCGAACTTCGGTCGGAGTCTTAGGGGTAGGCCAATTCTTTATAGAGTCGATCTTAGCTGGGTCAACGTGAATTCCGTCCTTATTGACTACGTGCCCAAGGAAATGGACTTCTCAAAGCCAGAAGTCACATTTCGAGAACTTGGCGTACAGTTGCTCATTGCGATGGAGTTCGAGGATGAGACGTAGGTGTTGTTCATGCTCTTCTCGGTCCTTGGAGTAGATCAGGATGTCGTCGATAAACACAATTACAAACTTGTCGAGGTAGGGTTTGCACACTCGGTTCATGAGATCCATAAAAATCACAGGCGCGTTAGTCATACCAAATGGCATGACAAGGAACTCGTAGTGACCGTAACGAGTTCTGAATGCAGTTTTGGAGATATCTTCATCGCGAACTCTCAACTGATGATAACCTGATCGCAGATCAATCTTGGAGTAGTAGCTTGATCCTTGCAACTGGTCGAATAGATCGTCGATACGTGGGAGTGGGTAACGGTTCTTGATGGTAACCTTGTTCAGCTCACGATAATCGATGCACATACGGAATGTGCCATCCTTCTTCTTGACAAAGAGCACTGGTGCTCCCCAGGGAGACGAACTAGGACGGATAAATCCTTTATCCAAAAGTCCCTGCAGTTGCGTAGAAAGTTCCTTTAGTTCAGTGGGGGCTAGTCGATAAGGCACACGAGCTATAGGTGCCGCTCCGGGAGTTAGCTCGATTTGAAATTCGACCTGACGGTGAGGAGGGAGTCCAGGTAATTCCTCAGGGAATACCTCGGGATAGTTGCGTACGACTGGAAAATCTTCGATCCTCTTTTCCTTTTCCTGAGTGTCAGTGACAAGTGCTAAGATAGCGGTGTGCCCCTTTCGTAAATACTTCTGGGCTTTTAAGAACGAGATGATGCCTGTGACTTCTCTGCCTTTGTCACCTTGAACGATGAGGGGTTTTCCAGAAGGACGGGAAATACGAACCATTATCTCTTGACAGAGGATTTCAGCCCGATGTTTGGATAACCAATCCATACCAACGACAACGTCGAAGCTTCCAAGAACGATAGGGAAAAGTTCGATGTTAAAGGTCTGACCAGACAATACTAGTTTGCAGTTACTAATAACGTGTGAGGCCTCGATGTTTCTACCATTAGCTAACTCAACGATATGCTTAGAACTTAACAACGTAGGCGTACGCTTAAGCTTCTTACTAATACGTAGAGATACATAACTAGCATCGGCTCCAGAATCAAAGAATACAGAAACATAACGATCATCGAGTAGGAACTTACCCGCTACAACGTTGGGATCATTCCTAGCTTCTCCAGCTCCAATCACGAAAACCCTTCCTCTTGCACCATTTCCAGCACCCTGGTTGTTATTACGGTTCTGGTTCAGTTCAGGGCAATCCCTTCGCATGTGCCCCGTTGCTCCACACATGAAGCATCCACGGTTGTTTCCTTGCTGCTGCTGTTGCTGATTCTGCCTAGCAGGAAGCTGGCTTCTGCAGTCTTTGGCTTCATGCCCCATCTTGTTGCATCGCTGACACTGACTTTTTCCACAAGGCCCACTGTGGTGTCGGTTACACTTGTTACACTTGGGGTGGTTACCTCGGTAGCCACCCTGTTGCTGAGGGCCCTTGTTGTTTTCAGTTTTCCTTTGCTGAGTTGGGGCCTGAGTGGGGTTAGCATCCTTGCTCGGGTTTCCTTCCCATTTACGCTTGTTATCACCAGATGTTCCAGTAGTAGCACTGATCCTTTTGGGCAGCTTGCCCTGTTCCACAGCCTAATCAGTGAGTTTGTGAGCAAGACGGATGACTGGCTGAATGGTAGTGAGGTTAGTTGAAGTGACCAAACTCTGGATTTCTGAAGCCAAACCTTTGATGTACAATTCGATCCTTCGGTAAGCAGGTCGGGACATGTTTGGGCAGAGAGCAGCATAGTCGTTGGACTGCTTGGTGTGGTCTCAATCTCTGATCCAACCATCTTAAACCCGAAGTACTCGTTTTCGAGCTTGTGGACGTCATCCCTGTGACAGTACTCTTCCTTGATCATGTTCTTGAAATCTTCGCATGCAGTCGCATTAGCAGTTTCCAAACCAAGCATCTGAATCTGCGCCTTCCACCATGAAAGCGCGTTTCCTTCAAGTGTGCCAGTAGCAAACTTCACCCAATTAGCAGGGGGACACTCGCAGACAGCAAACACGGATTCGGCCTTCTCGATCCAGTGCAGAAGACCTATGGCACCCTCCGTGCCATTGAAAGGGAGAGGCTTGCAATCCATGAAGGTCTTGAAAGTACAAACACGTGGTTGCGCAGGCGCATGCTGACCTGTTGTGAGAAGCGAAGCGAATAGGTTTAGGGGTGAAAAGACGATGCGGGGGTAAGATCTAAACATCCTAAAATAGCGAGTTTACCTCCAGGGTGAGCTGCGAAAGCTGCAGCCACCGTGTTGATCAGGTTAGTGAACTGAGCCTGAGTCATGTTAACGTTTCCTCTTTCGCGTCCACTCATTGTCTTCATAACCAGAAAACACAATATGAGTGTGATGTCATAATGTGGCGAGAATGAGATAGAAGAGTGAGGTGTATACATCTAACTAGGCACACTAGTACGTATAGTAGAGCATAGATATAAAATAAACAAACAAGTAAACACAAGTCTGAGCTGTGAGGTCTAATACGTTGAGTCTTTCACTTGGAGTGTAGTGTCATCACGAGTCACGGGTTATAGTCTGGTTTTTCTCAAAAATACTTTCTTCTTAAAACCGAGTTCACTATAACCAATGGCTCTGATACCAATCTGTCACACCCTCAAAATCCACTTGCGGAGTACCACCGCGAGGCGTGTGACATGACCAGGATCCAGCCACCAATTATACTGAGCATTCAATTAATAATAGTAATAATGTTTACCAACCACAAGTGTTAGTAAAAACCATAATTAAAGTTCAAAAGTTTTAAGTTCAAATAGCAGTCTAGGTAGATAGCGGAAGCATAGGCAAAACAGTTCAAATAAAGTTCATAGTTTAAGTTTATTATAGAACCCAACACACGAGTTAAGACGACCACTACACATCCCCAAGCTGCAAGCTCCTGAGTCACTGGGTACCTACAAAGCATGCAGTAGGGTTTCAACATAATGTTGGTGAGTTCACGAGTTTGTCTAGTTTTTAATTCCAAAAACTTGTTTCAACAGTTAATTTACTCATTTATACCATGCCAAGGGGAGCTACCCCTTAAGTGAGCTACTATACTAGTTTACAATACCGAATACTATGCGACCGTACGTTTCCGTAGAGTACCCCGTTTGTCAATGTTCTATCATCATTGACGGTTTTCCAGAGTCTATTAGTTCACGCCCGATCCCATACGCGGGCATGGTGTGAGGCTGGTGAGACCTAAATAGCGCTATTAACTAATAACCCGTTCGCCATGCCCCGGCGACTAATCGGTATTAAGTAGTAGGGACTTGAGTGATAGAGTTTCGTTTAGTATTGCTTGTTGCATCCAATATAAATAGTAATTAACTAAGGTCCCGCATAGGGGAAAAAATAGGTTTGTATCCCTTACAAGGGGATAGCGTTGTTTTAAGTTCCGTTTCCCAACCACCGGGAATGCATGCTTTAAAAGTTGTGAACTCACCTTGGGTTGCTCGGCATATTAGTTTACTTGGTCAAGCACGCTGGTCACCGCGTCCTATCATGGTTACCAGTATGGGTCAGGTTTGGGTGCAGATAAGCCACGTATATTCTACACGTATCTAACACATAGCATACATATCATATAGTTATCCATTACGTTATTGGAGCTGTCCTAATTCTTAAACAGTCAAACAATAACAGTTTACACAGAGCTCACATACAATCTTGCAGCCCAAAACACATTGTCAAACACGCTGTGGCCTAATAACAGAGACAAGCAGTGTCACACCCCCAAAATCCACCATGCGGAGCATCACCGCTTAGAGGCGTGACATGACCAGGATCGAGCCACCAATCATATTGAACAACGTAATTAAGTAAGTAAAACCAACCACAATACAATTGGTGACCATAAGTCAGTAACCAACTTAAGTTAACAGCGGAAGTATAAAACGTAAGTCCAAAACATAAGTTCAATAGTTCATAAGTTTAAAGTCCAATACGTAAGTTTAATAAGTTCATAAGTATTAAATCTTTAGCACGGGACATAACAGTCCATATCCCACAACGACCTCCTCCTCGTGCAAGCTCCATAAGCATCTAACGACCTGTAAGGTATGTAACAACGAGTCAACAACAAAGTTGAGTGAGTTCACGGTTGCTTGATTAGTTTTGAGTTGTTTTCTGAAAAACGTGGTTTGACTTTCGTTGACTTATTTGCCGTGGGGGTTACCCCATAGTTGAAAGTATGTTTAACCAGTTCCTTTTATTACCCAAACCATATCTATAATCAGTGGGGGCTTCCCCATGTGAACTACTAGACCGTTCTGATATCGACAACTGACGAACAATAATTGTACCCTACATCAATGTTCTATCATCATTGACAATTTTCCATAGTCCATTAGTATACGCCCGTTCGGACGACACGGTGTGAGGTTTGTTAAACCTAATATCGCTATTAACTAATGACCCACTCGCCATCGGCCTCGGCGATTAAGTCGATATAAAAGGAAGGACTGAATGATAGAGTTTTGTCTAGTAAGTTTTAAGGTTGTTGTCCTACCCAAGGAGGACGAACGTATGTATTCTACCCAAGGAGAATACGCAAGATTTATATTGGCATCCTACCTATGGAGGATGGCCGTACATATCCTACCCAAGGAGGATATGTAGGTTCCGTTTTAATTCTTTAACCCATTCCCAACCACCGGGAATCCCATGCCTTATAAAGAGTGTGAACTCACCTCGGTTGCTCGGTTATTCGCTTATTCGCTCAACCGATTTAAACGATGATCTCGTAAGTTTGGATTCAACACATGTCTCGCATTTGTGATTGGACTCGATATGGATTGTTGGTATCAAGTTTAATTTAATTAAACGTCGTAATGAATTAAAATTTACATGTCCTAGTCTACCATGCCAAACATTAGAAGACTCAATCATGTAAGTAGAAGAAACATTTCCATTCATATTTTTGTTTTCGTTTACAACCGAAACATTCATTTTAAACATTCCATTAAGGGCATAGCCCTTTCCAATGAAAGTACCACGTCTAGACAAGACAAAATTGTCCGATTCAAACACTAGACGAAATCCAAACTTGTTGAGCATCCATCCCGATACGAGATTCTTCCTGATCTCTGGAACATAAAGCACTTTGGTCAAGGTCAACTCCTTGCCAGAAGTCATCTTCAGGATGACTATGCCTTCCCCTTTGATGCTTGCGGTAGCTTTATTTCCCATATAAAGCTTTTCTTCACCCGACGCTTCCTTGAATGTAGAGAAAAGAGCCTTGTCACCACAAACATGGCGGGTTGCACCCGTGTCAACGAACCATCCTTTTGGGTTTTCACCCATCGCGTTGACTTCTTCAATCGTAGCTGCTTCCTCGGTTATTGTGATACCCCAGGAAAACCAGGAAACCACGCAACTTAACTAGCTTCCTCAGTAACCACGTGCTAAATTTCGGGACGAAATTCTCTTAACATGGGGAGAATGTGACAACCCTCAAAATCACATGTATCTGTACGATTGATTAATGATAATTAAAGTGCTTGATGACTGTGCTGAATTACTTAACTACTTTCTGATTTCTGTGTCATACTTACATGTGCTTATTAACATCCTAGTCTTGTGCAGAAAATTGACTAAATAGTCCTGTATGCTTTCCAAAGTGTTGGGAATTAAAAATGTTACAAAAAGATATATATAGGACACTATATGGAATAACCTAGCACTTTAATGGAACAGTATCTAACCGGAAAGCCGGACATTACCCGGAACGCAAAAATATTATTAAAAACATTGTTACACTTTTTCTGAGCTAGTTATGGCCCCCGAGCAATATAACACCTTACATAATACCCGGTACGCGCTAAATGCTAGACATAACATTAAACTCCCACTAATTAACTTATTTACCCCCAAAATAATACACTTAACCCCCCCCCCATGAAAATGGCGGCACACATGGCCCCCCTCTCTAAGATACGATTTCCCATGTGCCACCAAGAATCCATCAAGTCCCCATGCAACTAACCTTGGGATTGTGTGATGATCATGCAAGTACTTACACCCGCTAACTCTTACACAAAGCACCCCTTAACTAGCCACCTATCTACCCAAATAACTTACAATTAACCCCCTTTCTTTGGCTGAATTTGCGGCAAGCATGGCCCCACAAGATATTTCATTTGAACTTTGTGCTTTCCCTAGGTAATCTCATTGGAGATTATGTATGATGGTGCTTGTACTTATGTGGACATGTTATCCAATGGATAAAGAAGTTTGAACTACAAATAACCACCATCACTTACACTAACCATCCACTCAAAACAACTCCCTTCCCCTCTTACAAAGCTTCGGCCGAACCCCCTAGTGACCACCAACCATTTTCATTTTGCAATCAAACACTCCAAGTATATTACAAGGTGCAAGGATCCATTTTAGAAGGTGTGGAACACTCGGATCGTGAAGGACCTCAACCACAAGCTTTTATCCACCAGTTTTTCTCTAGTGTTTCTTCCCTAGCTTCAAAGCTAGTAGTAAGCTTCTTTGATCATCTTTTATTTTATATTTATGGTGGTTAATGATTATATTATGATGCTAATACTAGAACACTAAAATATCATGAACACAAACTTGAACACAAAGCTAAGTTGATGCTAAAATAAGATGAGATATGAAGAAATAATGCTAGTAAAATGTTGTTCGGTATACGTTGATGCTTGCTTGTCGATTATTAGAAATATGTTGTTGATTATTATAAGGGACTTGTTAAAGCATGATTAAAAACATGGTTTAACAAGTTAAAGGTGATTATGTGCTTGTATGAAATAATCATCTTCTAGTCAACACATGAACTTGAAAGAAAAATGATTTTCTTGAAAAATAATAAATCAAGTGAAGTAGTGATCTTGTAGATCTAAAACTTGTGAACGATTTTCAAAGAGAACCAAGTTTAAAAGGATGATTTCTAGAAGAACATGGCTTTTATTAAGGCAACACTATTTTAAATAACAACATAAGTGTAGAGACACTTTTAACACAAGAAGATGTTATAAGTAAACATTTTTGTAATTATATTTACAAGTTGTGAACATCTAAAAATCCCGAGAATGAGATTTTAGCAAAAGTAAACACACTTCGGAAGGTAACTAATCCCACTAAACACCCCACTAAGTTACTACGCGTTTTTACGAAAAGCCAAGTTCATGTTATTGTGTAAAGTGCATTGTTTTTGCACTTGGTTAGTGTAACGTTGTTTAATTAATTGTTGTTGATTGATTGAATGAATTTTTGAAAAGAAAATGATATGCTAATAAGCATGGACACCTCCGTTTACAAAGGAAACTCTGGCGAAACTTTTAAAAAAATTCCAACACTTAGACAATATTTTTCTAAACAAGCGTTACAAGTATATTTTATAATTTGTGTTTCGAATATAAACTTCGCCATAATTTTTGTAACAAAATACAAAGTATCGGAGGTTAATTTTATAAATAAAATGATTAAATATATATTTAGAATATATATTTTATACTAGGACACTTGTTCGGAATACTTGTTTATTTTGTGAGATAGTTATATTATTTTAGGGTAAAATAATATAACTTAACAAAGTACCTTGACATTATAATTGTGGGGTATGTGATAGAAATAATGAGTAAATAAACCATACATAGGATACGTGTTATGCATGAGAAACTGATTGTTATCCGTACCTTATTAGGACGTGCTTGATTTCTGATTATTAGAGTAACTAATCTAACCGAGCAAACCAAGGTGAGTTCACACTCTTTCTAAGGCATGGGATTCCCGGTGGTTGGGAATGGGTTAAAGAATTAAAACGGAATCTACATATCCACCTTAGGTAGGATATGTACGGCCATCCTCCTTGGGTAGGATGCCAATATTAATCCTGCGTATTCTCCTTGGGTTGAATACGTACGTCCGTCCTCCTTGGGTAGGAGAACAACCTTAAAACTTACTAGACAAAAACTCTATCATTAAGTCCCTCATTGTATATCGACTTAATCGCCGAGGTCGATGGCGAGCGGGTCATTAGTTAATAGCGCTATTAGATTTAACAAACCTCACACCGTGTCGTCCGAACGGGCGTGTACTAATGGACTATGGCAAACTGTCAATGTTGATAGAACATTGACGTAGGGCACAACAAAATTCGTTAGTAGTCGATATCATAACAGTCTAGTGGTTCACATAGGGAAGCCCCCACTAATTATGGGTATGGTTTGGGAAACAAGGAATTGGTTAATCATATTTTTAACTATGGGGTAACCTCCCACGGCAAGTAAGCCAACTAAACAAAAACTATGTTTTTGAAAACGACTTAAAACCAACACCCAACTGTGAACTCGCTCAACTTTATTGTTGACTCGTTGCTACATGCCTTACAGGTCGTTAGATGCTTATGGAGCTTGCACGAGGAGGAGGTTGTTGTGGAATATGGACTGTTATGTCCCATGCTTAACATTTGAACTTTATGAACTTATTGAACTTATGTTTTGGGTTTTACCCTTAATGCTTCTGCTGTTTAATTAGAACTTGGTTAACTAGCTTTTGGTCACCAATTGTATTGTGGTTGGTTTTATTTACTTAATTACGTTGTTCAATATGATTGGTGGCTCGATCCTGGTCATGTCACGCCTCCAAGCGGTGATACTCCGCATGGTGGATTTTGGGGGTGTGACAGATTGGTATCAGAGCCATTGGTTATAGTGAACTTGGTTTTAAAAAGGGAAAAGCTTTTTGATAAAACCAGACTATAGCCTGTACAGTGCTCAACGATCCACAACGACGCTTAGCTCCACGTGCAAGACTCAACATCCTAGGTGATATGGTTTATGTTTATATTACCTACTTGTTAAATTACATGGTACATTATTCATGGTATGCATTAGTTAATGTGATAAGTGCTATTTGAAACTTCTATGCTTACTCTCTTCTGTCACTCCACACTTACGCACCTTGCGACACCTTTCTTACATGTGTTCCTTCGATGTGAAGATCATGAGTGGATGTCTCGACATGACCTAGGGTCTGCTGACGACCTTGATTAACGAACGGATTGCTGAAGCCTTAGCAACCCAATCAGGGAGTCAACCCATGCACACCCAATCATGCATAGGCACATTCAAGGCGTTCTTGGAATGCAAACCTCCCACTTTCGACGGCACTGGAGGAGCAATCGACCTTCTACACTGGATCCGAAGAATCGAATATACATTCGAAGAAAGTGAAAGCCTTGCCAGCAAATGAGTAGAGTACACTACTGGCATGTTGCAAGGGAAAGCGTATTCTTTGTGGAACGCACAAGTTCAGATGCTCGGGTTGGCAGACGCGAATGCCACCCTTTGGAGCGACTTCAATGATTTGATTAAGGAAGAATTCTGCCACCTGGACGACATCCTGTAACTTGAAATAGAGTATTATGGTCTGAAGATGGAAAGATCAGAGATCGAGGCATACACAAAGAGGTCCAACGACTTGGCTGCCTTATGTCCTAACATGTCACAACCCATATCTAGACGAATCAAGTTGTACCTCAGAGGCTTAGTCCCGGAAATCCAAGGGTCTGTAATTGCGACCAACCTTCCCGCAATCCAGCAAGTCGTTCGTTTGGCGCACCAACTCACCGATCAGGCAGTGGAAGAGGGCAAGTTGCCCAAGCGTAACTTTTCCAATGCAAATGCCCTTATTAGTAACAAGTATATTTGGGGTGACCACCAAGGTGAGGGTCCTAGCTCTATACAACAGGAACCGCACAGGAAACTAGTACAGCGGGGGCTGAAATACCAAAATCAGGGGGGAAACCTAGGGAATAAACCGAGATGCCGCAAGTGCCAATGGCACCACAGCGGTGTCACAACCCCAAAATCCACACGCGGAGTATCACCGCTTGGAGGCGTGACTGACCAGGATCAAGCCACCAATCATATTGAACATAACAAGTAATAAGTAAAATTCAACCACACAATATGAAAGGTGTTTCAAATAACAAACGTAGTTAAGTGTTTAGCGGAAGCATAATTGTAAAATCCCAATGTGTGTATTAAGTACGAAATAAAATAATGTTTTTAGCATGGCACACACTGCCATGTCCCACAACGCCCGCGCCTCCCTGTGCAAGCTCCATGAGTACCTAACGACCTGCTAGGCATGTAGCAACGAATCAACAACAAAGTTGAGCAAGTTCACAGTTGGTTGTTTAGTTATGGCATTCGTTTCATAAATCATATGTTCGTTTTGTAAACCAGGTATCGTATTAATTCGTATCGCGGTCTCCCAGACATGTTTGCGAAGATTAGTAGGGGCTTCCCATGTGTTACTAGACCGTGCGTATCGACTACTACGAAAATGTAAGTGGTGCCCTAAGTCAATGTCTATCAGCATTGACACTTTTCCCATAGTCCATTAGTACACGCCCGTCCGACTGGCACGGTGTGAAGTTTGTTAAACCTAATAGCGCTATTAACTAATGACCTGCTCGCCATAGGCCTCGGCGATTAAGTCGATATAAATGAGGGACTTCAGTGATAGAGGTTTGGTCCAGTGTGTAATCTTGGCATCCTACCCATGGAGGATGGTTGTAGTTACCGTTTCAATCATTAACCCATTCCCAGCCCGTGGGAATCCCATGCCTTGGAAAGAGTGTGAACTCACCTTGGTTTGCTCGGCAGATACACAGAAAGGTTACTTGAGCTATATGTGGTCAACCACGTCCTAACATGGTTACCATACAAGTCAGGTCTAGGTTCAAGTAGTGCACATATGTTTACACATAAGTTAACATATTACGAACACGTATTGATCATGGCTACATATTAACAGTCAAGTACATAACATACTCATATTTGTACGATTCAAAAGATTGGGCTCGCACAAGTCTAACAACCTTGTGCGATTCACCCATTGAAACCCAAAGATACCCGGCCCAACAAAACATAAGCAGTCCAGCATGTAAACGGCCCAAACAAATAAACATTGGTCTTGTGCGATCCGAATAAAATTGTGCGATCGGAGTTTGGGCTTTGGGGCCTAACCGTGTGAAAGTCCAAGTGATTCGTGTGTGGCCCAAGCCTTGTGCGATCATGCATAGACTGATAGTACACTGTGCTTAATGTGGTTGTACCCAGCTTGTGCGATGCACCTTGTGCGATCAGATCAGGTCTTGTGTGACCTGATCTTGTGCGACCAACAACTTGTGCGATTAGTCCTTGTGCGACCAAGGACTTGTACGATCAGAAAGCTTGTGTGATAAGATCTGATCTTGTGCGATTTGTTACCAAATTCCCTAAACTCATGCAATTCATTTACACCATTTAACAGTTTCCATATGTGTGGTCAAAACAATCAAACAGTTTCCATTTAACCTTTAATCTATCAAAACAAGGTTGTTACCACTAATTCACATAAACCCTAATTATTCATAATCATGAACAACAACTTATCAACACCCTCAATCGTATTATCAGGTCGATGATTCCTATTTCTAGCATACACTCTAACATGCCATCTTAACAAATCATTCGAACAACATATATAACAGCCGATTTATCAAGCATTGGATTAACAATCATCTTTTAACCTCATTCGATTTTCAACCCTATATGATTCATACACACTATACATGTGAGCCGATTATATGAACATCAAAATTAACAGTTTACCTCACCATCAATCATATATCATTCCTACATCATCATGTAGAGCATGTATAACACAACATCATACACCATAAAAGCAATAGTTAAAACACTAACCGATTAGAGAAAAGAACAAGGATTGATCCAAACACAAAAGCTTCAAGGGGTGGGTATGTGTTGCCGTCGACTTAGAGAGAGAGGTATTAGGGTTTGGTGTGTGTTCTTGTTTTGTAACAAATGAGAAAATAACACTCCCTAAGTTTATGTGTATGCGTAAGAAGGAGTGGGCCGAACCCAGCTTTGGGCTGCTCTTGATTCGGATACAAAGAGTGTAGCCCAAATGGGCTTGTGCGACCGGGTTGTTGTTGTGCGATCGGTTCATTTCGTGTGACTCTAATACATACATACAAGCACAACACATATTCACATAACATTTCATTAATCATCAAAGTTCACATAATCACATAAGGTCCATATACGTTACATTAAACACATAGATAGGTTCTGAAATACGAGTTGTCACATTATCCCCAAGTTGAAATAAATTTTGTCCCGAAATTTAGCTCGTACTCACTGAGGAAGCTAGTTAAGTTGCATGGTTTTCCTGGTTTTCCTGGGGTGTCACATCCTTCCCCTGTTGGTTGGGAATTTCGTCCCGAAATTCCGCGGTAGCCTCAGCCTCAGTAGTGGTTTCGTTGTTCTTGAACAATTGGGGATACTTGTGTTTCATCTGATCTTCGCGTTCCCAGGTGAACTCTGGGCCACAACTGGAGTTCCAACGAAATCGAATGAGAGGTATCCTAGTGCGCTTGAGAACCTTAACTTCTCGGTCAATAATCTCTACTGGTTCCTCGACGAATCGCAGCTGATCGTCGATAGTGAGCTCTTTCAAAGGAACTATAAGGGTCTCATCTGACAGACACTTCTTCAGATTCGACACGTGGAAAACGTTGTGAACTCCACTTAGTTCTGCTCGTAGGTTCACTTTGTAGGCCACTTTGCCTATTTTCTCTATGATTTCGAATGGTCCGACATAACGCGGATTGAGTTTGCCCCTTTTTCCAAAGCGAACCACACCCTTCCAGGGTGAAACTTTGAGTAGCACTCGATCCCCAACTTGGAACTCGAGTGGTTTCCTGCGTTTGTCTGCGTAGGATTTCTGACGATCGTGAGCTGCCGCCATGCGCTGTCGTATCTGAGCAATCCTTTCTGTTGTGTCTACCACAAGTTCTGGGCCAGTGATCTGGCTATCGCCAACCTCTGCTCAACAAAGAGGTGATCGGCATTTATGCCCGTACAATGCCTCAAACGGAGCGGCTTGGATGCTGGTGTGGTAGCTGTTATTATACGAAAATTTCACTAGTGGCAGATGCTTTTCCCAGCCGTTGCCAAAATCGATCACACATGCCCTAAGCATGTCTTCAAGGGTTTGGATGGTGCGTTCAGACTGCCCATCCGTCTGTGGATGATAAGCTGTGCTCATGTCCAATCGAGAGCCAAAAGATTTATGCATCGCTTGCCACAGTTCTGAAGTAAAACGTGCATCACGATCAGAGATAATAGAGGTCGGCACTCCGTGCCTTGAAACCACTTCCTTTAAGTAAACGTCTGCTAGAGTGGAGAACTTATCCGTTTCCTTGATAGCCAAAAAGTGTGCAGACTTTGTGAGTCGATCCACGATCACCCAAATAGTATCATTTCCACGTTGTGATCTAGGCAGGCCAGTAACGAAATCCATGGAAATTTGTTCCCATTTCCATTGTGGTATTTCTGGTTGTTGGAGTAGGCCCGATGGTTTATGATATTCAGTCTTGACTCTCGCACAAGTCAAACATTTGCTAATGTAGGTTGCTATGCGGGCTTTCATGCTAGGCCACCAGTATGTAGTTTTGAGATCGTGGTACATCTTATCCGAACCAGGGTGTACCAAGTAACGAGACTTATGTGCTTCATCCATTACCAGTTCTCGTAAATTGCCATAGTGTGGGACCCAGATGCGTCCTGTTACATAGTAGGCGCCGTCTTCCTTTTGTTCTAACTGTTTCCTTAATCCGCGTAGGGCCTCAGCCCTGACGTTTTCTGGTTTCAATGCTTCTACCTGAGCTTCTCGTATCTATGCAGGAAGACTAGATTGGATAGTGAGTTGTAAAGCACGTACACGCTTAGCTGTAGTATCCTTTCGACTGAGGGCTTCAGCCACGACATTGGCTTTGCCTGGATGGTACTTGATCGCGCATTCGTAGTCGTTCAAAAGCTCGACCCATCGACGTTGCCGCATGTTTAACTCCTTCTGCTTGAAGATATGCTCGAGACTCCTGTGATCGGTGTAAATGATGCACTTGGTACCATACAGGTAATGTCTCCATATCTTGAGGGCGAAAACAACAGCTCCCAGCTCCAAATCATGCGTAGTGTAGTTCCTTTCGTGAACCTTAAGTTGACGTGATGCGTAAGCAATGACCTTATCACGTTGCATCAACACGCAACCAAGTCCCTGGATGGATGCGTCACAATAAACCACAAAATCGTCTGTGCCCTCTGGCAATGAAAGAATAGGAGCGCTACAAAGTCTATCCTTTAAGTGCTGAAATGCTGATTCCTGTGTAGTACCCCAACGATAGACAACGCCTTTCTGAGTTAGTGAGGTGAGGGGCTGTGCAATCTTGGAGAAGTCTTTGATAAACCTTCTATAGTAGCCCGCCAAACCCAAGAATTGGCGGATTTCTGTTGGTGTACGGGGTGCAGGCCAGTTCTTGATCGAGTCTACCTTGGATGGATCAACGTGTATCCCATCCTTGTTCACTACGTGGCCTAGGAAATAGACTTCACGAAGCCAGAAGTCGCATTTCGAAAACTTAGCATAAAGTTGCTCTGTTCGAAGCAGTTCCAAAATAATCCGCAGATGTTGCTCGTGTTCCTCCTACTCTTAGAATAGATCAGGATGTCGTCGATGAAAACAATAACAAACTTATCCAGGTAAGGTTTGCACACTCTGTTCATAAGGTCCATAAAGACCGTAGGTGCGTTTGTTAGTCCGAAAGGCATAACCAGGAACTTGTAATGTCCATACCGAGTCCTGAACGCTGTCTTAGAGATGTCCTCGTCTCGGACTCTCAATTGATGGTAACCTGACCTCAGGTCAATCTTCGAATAGTAGCTCGACCCTTGCAACTGATCGAACAAGTCATCAATACGTGGAAGAGGATAGTGATTCTTCACGGTCACCTTGTTGAGTTCACGGTAATCTATGCACATCCTAAAGGTACCGTCTTTCTTCTTCACGAATAACACTGGAGCTCCCCAGGGCGAAGAGCTAGGACGAATGAAACCCTTGTCCAAGAGTTCTTGCAATTGCTTGGATAGTTCTTCTAGTTCGGTTGGAGCTAAGCGATACGGTGCTCGAGCTATGGGCGCTGCTCCAGGAGCTAACTCGATTTGGAATTCGACCTGACGATGAGGCGGAAGACCCGGTAAATCCTCAGGAAACACTTGAGGAAAGTCGCGTACCACTGGAATATCCTCTATCTTCTTCTCTTTCGATGATGCTTCAGTAACGAGTGCAAAAATAGCAGTGTGGCCCTTTCGCATACACTTCTGGGCCTTAAGAAAGGAGATGATGCCCACAACAGCACCACTCTTGTCGCCTTGAATCACGAGGGGTTCTTTGCCAGAACGGGGAATACGAACAATCTTCTCTTTGCATAGGATCTCTGCTTGCTGTTGGGATAACCAATCCATCCCAATGACGATGTCGAAACTACCCAGAACTATAGGAATGAGATCGATAGAGAAAGTCTGACCAGCTAAAACGAGATTACAACCCTTAACTATGTGTGTGGCCTCTAGACTCTTACCGTTTGCTAACTCTACGACATGCTTGGTGTTCAAAAGTGTTGGTGTGCGCTTGAGCATTTGACTAACTTTTAGAGACACATAACTGGTATCGACCCCCGAATCAAATAAAATAGTAACATAAAAGTCGTTGAGAAGGAACTTACCCATCACTACGATAGGATTATTCCTTGCGTCATCCTGACCGATCACGAACACTCGACCCCTGGCTCCATTGCCGTCGTTATTACCCCCGTTGTTATTCCCGTTGCCCTGATTATTGTTGTTGTTATTCTGATTTTGATTTAACTGGGGGCAGCCCCGCTTAAAGTGGCCTTCAGCACCACACTGAAAGCATCCCCTGTTGCCTCGCTGTTGCTGCTGCTGGTTTTGTGGAGCTGGTGGTTGTTGTTGATGGTTCTGATTCACAGGTCGCGAGCTCCTGCAATCCTTAGCTTCATGACCCATCTTGAGACACCGCTGACAACAACCCTTGTTGCACTGACCATTGTGGTGTCTGTTGCATTTGTTGCACTTTGGGAGGTTTCCTCGATATCCACCCTGCCCTTGACTACCAGAAGATTGCTGACCAGGGCTCTGATAGTCATCAGTCCTTCGCTGCTGTGCCTGGGACTGAACTGAAGTCGAACCTTTGCTGGAGGCTCCATCCCATTTTCTCTTGTTGTCACTGGGAGTAGCAGGAGTAGTAGTAGCACCGATACGCTTAGGCAGCCTGTTCTGTTCCACTGCCTAGTCTGTGAGACGATGAGCAAGACGAGTAACATCCTGGATGGTAGCAAGGTTAGCCGAAGTCACATGGCTTTGAATTTCCGGTACAAGACCCCTGAGATACAGCTCGATGCGCTTGATGGGAGGATCCACCATAGTTGGACACAAGATGGCCAGCTCGTTTGACGTTTTCGTATACGCCTCTATCTCTGACCCTGTCATCTTCAGGTTAAAGAACTCCACTTCCAACTTGTGGATGTCATCACGACTACAGTATTCCCGCTTGATCAGTTCCTTAAAGTCTTTCCATGGGGTGGCATTGGCAGCTACCAACCCCAACATTTGGACTTGTACGTTCCAACAAGTCAACGCAACGCCTTCGAGAGTACCAGTGGCACACTTCACCCTACGAGCCTCAGGGCATTCACACATTTCGAAGACTGACTCGAGGTTCTCAAACCAATGGAGGAGTCCAACGGCCCCTTCAGTGCCACTGAAAGTACCAGGACGACAGTCCATGAAAGTTTTGAATGTGCACGCAGGCGGCTGAGCCTGCTGGCCTGTTGTGTAAACAAGAATGGTACAAGGTTAAACACAAGAGTTGGTTTAGGAGTGTAGGATCTAAAGATCCTGGAGTGAGTTGTGACCGCAGGATATACCTCCTGCTTGGGCGGCTGCAAGTGCCGCAGCAACTTGTTGGTTAATCAGAGCCGTCAACTGGGCTTGAGTCATATTAACGCGTCCAGCCATGATCTTCATATCAAAGGAAACATGAGTGAGAGGGGTTCGCTAAAGTGCGATGACAGAAGAGAGTAAGCACACACGTGTTTTCAGACAATAGTTGTTACGTTTATCTAAGCATACCATGAGCAAAGTTCTATGTAATCTAGCAAGTAGGCAATGTAAACATAAATTATACCACCTAAAATGTTGAGTCTTGCAAGTGGAGCGAAGCGTCGTTTTGGATCGTTGAGCACTGTTCAGGTTATAGTTTGGTTTTAACAAAAACTTTTTCCCTTATTAAAACCAAGTTCACTATAACCAATGGCTCTGATACCAATCTGTCACACCCACAAAATCCATACGCGGAGTATCACCGCTTGGAGGCGTGACTGACCAGGATCAAGCCACCAATCATATTGAACATAACAAGTAATAAGTAAAATTCAACCACACAATATGAAAGGTGTTTCAAATCACAAACGTAGTTAAGTGTTTAGCGGAAGCATAATTGTAAAATCCCAAAGTGTGTATTAAGTACGAAATAAAATAATGTTTTTAGCGTGGCACACACTGCCATGTCCCACAACGCCCGCGCCTCCCTGTGCAAGCTCCATGAGTACCTAACGACCTGCAAGGCATGTAGCAACGAATCAACAACAAAGTTGAGCGAGTTCACAGTTGGTTGTTTAGTTATGGCATTCGTTTCGTAAATCATATGTTCGTTTTGTAAACCAGGCATCGTATTAATTCGTATCGCGGTCTCCCAGACATGTTTGCGAAGATTAGTGGGGGCTTCCCATGTGTTACTAGACCGTGCGTATCGACTACTACAAAAATGTAAGTGGTGCCCTAAGTCAATGTCTATCAGCATTGACCATTTGCCCATAGTCCATTAGTACACGCCCGTCCGACTGGCACGGTGTGAGGTTTGTTAAACCTAATAGCGCTATTAACTAATGACCCACTCGCCATAGGCCTCGGCGATTAAGTCGATATAAATGAGGGACTTCAGTGTTAGAGGTTTGGTCCAGTGTGTAATCTTGGCATCCTACCCACGGAGGATGGTTGTAGTTACCGTTTCAATCATTAACCCATTCCTAGCCCTTGGGAATCCCATGCCTTGAAAAGAGTGTGAACTCACCTTGGTTTGCTCGGCAGATACACAGAAAGGTTACTTTAGCTATATGTGGTCAACCACGTCCTAACATGGTTACCATACAAGTCAGGTCTAGGTTCAAGTAGTGCACATATGTTTACACATAAGTTAACAGATTACGAACACGTATTGATCATGGCTACATATTAACAGTCAAGTACATAACATACTCATACTTGTACGATTCAAAAGATTGGGCTCGCACAAGTCTAACAACCTTGTGCGATTCACCCATTGAAACCCAAAGATACCCGGCCCAACAAAACATAAGCAGTCTAGCATGTAAACGGCCCTAACAAATAAACATTGGTCTTGTGCGATCCGAATAAAATTGTGCGATCGGTGTTTGGGCTTTGGGGCCCAACCGTGTGAAAGTCCAAGTGATTCGTGTGTGGCCCAAGCCTTGTGCGATCGGCACTTTCTTGTGCGATAGACAAGGTCTTGTGCGATCATGCATAGACTGATAGTACACCGTGCTTAATGTGGTTGTACCCGGCTTGTGCGATGCACCTTGTGCGATGCACCTTGTGCGATCAGATCAGGTCTTGTGTGACCTGATCTTGGGCGACCAACAACTTGTGCGAATAGTCCTTGTGCGACCAAGGACTTGTACGATCAGAAATCTTGTGTGATAAGATCTGATCTTGTACGATTTGTTACCAAATTCCCTAAACTTATGCAATTCATTTACACCATTTAACAGTTTCCATATGTGTGGTCAAAACAATCAAACAGTTTCCATTTAACCTTTAATCGATCAAAACAAGGTTGTTACCACTAATTCACATAAACCCTAATTAATCATAATCATGAACAACAACTTATCAACACCCTCAATCGTATTATCAGGTCGATGATTCCTATTTCTAGCATACACTCTAACATGCCATTTTAACAAATCATTCGAACAATATATATAACAGCCGATTTATCAAGCATTGGATTAATAATCATCTTTTAACCTCATTCGATTTTCAACCCTATATGATTCATACACACTATACATGTGAGTCGATTATATGAACATTAAAATTAACAGTTTACCTCACCATCAATCATATATCATTCCTACATCATCATGTAGAGCATGTATAACGCAACATCATACAACATAAAAGCAATAGTTAAAACACTAACCGATTAGAGAAAAGAACAAGGATTGATCCGAACACAAAAGCTTCAAGGGGTGGGTATGTGTTGCCGTCGGCTTATTGAGAGAGAGGTATTAGGGTTTGGTGTGTGTTCTTGTTTTGTAACAAATGAGAAAATAACACTCCCTAAGTTTATGTGTATGCGTAAGAAGGAGTGGGCCGAACCCAGCTTTGGGCTGCCCTTGATTCGGATACAAAGAGTGTAGCCCAAATGGGCTTGTGCGACCGGGTTGTTGTTGTGCGATCGGTTCATTTCGTGTGACTCTAATACATACATACAAGCACAACACATATTCACATAACATTTCATTAATCATTAAAGTTCACATAATCACATAAGGTCCATATACGTTACATTAAACACATAGATAGGTTCTGAAATACGAGTTGTCACAAGCGGGGCATGTGCGGGATCGTGTTACCAGCGGTGCAAGAAGATGGGACATATTGCTAGAGACTGCAGGAGCCCATATCCTGCAAACCGGAACCAACGGCAACACCAGCAGGGTAATAAGGGATGTTACCAGTGCGGTGTTGAGGGTCACTTCAAGAGGAACTGTCCGCAGATGAGACAGAATCATGACAATAGCGGCAACCAGGGCAACGGGAACAATAACGGAGATAATAAGGATAACCGCATGACTGGTGAGCATGAGTTCCTGAATGGAAAAGAGGAAGAAAGAAACAACCCCAACATTGTGGCGGGTAAGTTCCTACCAGACAATTTCCTTGTTTCTATTTTAGTTGATTCGGGTGCAGATGTTAGATATGTGTTCCTAAGAGTTAGTCAGGTGCTTAAGCGTACCCCATTACCCTTAAAATACCAAACATGTTGTAGAACTAGCTAATAGTGAAAGTCTTAAGGGCACACACACAGTTGAGGGTTGTAACCTCGTCTTAGCTGGTCAGACCTTCTCTATCGATCTTATTCCTATCGTACTTGGTAGCTTCGACGCTGTTATTAGGAAGGATTGGTTATCTCACCAGCAAGCGGAAATCCTTTGCAACAAGAAGATTGTCCGCATCCCTCGTTCTGGTAAAGGACCCCTCATGATTCGTGGCGACAAGAGTGGTGCTGTTGTGGGCATCTTCTCTTTCCTTAAGGCCAAGAAGTGTTTGCGAAAGGGCCACACTACTACCCTAGCCCTCATTTCTGATACATCCTTGGAAGAAAAGAAGATAGAAGACATTCCTGGTGCGCGACTTTCCTGAGGTATTTCCTGAGGAATTACCTGGTCTTCCGCCTCATCGACAAGTCGAGTCTCAAATCGAACTAGCTCCTGGAGCAGCGCCCGTAGCTCGAGCACCTTATCGTCTAGCTCCATCAGAACTCGAAGAACTGTCCACGCAACTACAAGAACTCTTGGAAAAGGGTTTCATACGTCCTATGTCACACCCCCAATATACCACCTAGGGAGTGTCCCTGTTAGGCGTGTGACGTACCAACAACGAGCCACTAATTACATCGAACCCATACAAGTTTCTGAATAAAATCCTTAGTTATTAATTAAAAATATCATCAACAAGTTTAAATGAAAACCAACATGTTCAGCGGAAGCAAATAGTAAACCAAAGTTAAATTGTTCAAAACCAATGTATACTAGCCATAATCAATCACACAAGTCCTTCTAGTCGACCCATGACCACTCCAGCTACGCCAGACAGCAAGTTCCCAAATCCAAGATATCTAACGACCTGCGAGCATGCAACAAGTGTATCAGACAACGCTGGTGAGTTCATAGTTTTACGAAAACGTTGGTTACCAAGTGTTTAATTAATCCATTGAAGTTAATTCCGAAAGTAATGTTGATAATACCCCGAATACAAGACGGCTTCTAATTATTTTGCCCTTTCTCCAATGCTCCTATCAAAGCATTGGTCATGACTAGGTCATTAGTTCAACACCCGTCCTCCCAGGAACGGGGTGAGGTTGCCAAACCTAAGTAGCGCTACTAACTAATACCATGTTACCTCCCCGATAACCAAACAACACGGAGGGACTTTAGAGGTGATAGGAAGAGTATATTATCCAACATTCCCGTTTTTACCCAAAAGACTTATCCCTCACCGGGATACCCACTGACTGTTCCAACCACCGGGACGCATGCTCAAGAAAGATGAACTCACCTTTGGTTTGCTCGGTAAGATTAACTACCCGTTAATCAGTTGGTCAAACACGTCCTAGCATTAGTACCAATATCAATCAGTTTTATGTTTACTTACACTTTATTCACAATTACACACGTAGTATACACTTATCCACAAACATGTTATAACACTTGGTCGTGCACGAATTCCCTCATGTAAAGTATATTCGCATACTTGGTGCTACATGTATAGAGTTATACTTCGCCTATCACGTTTTAAATATTCAAATAACTTCATGTTGCAAACATACAAAAATGTGCAAGTTCGCTCGTGGCCCGTAGACCCATTGTGCGAGACCCAGGACCAATCCTAATCCTTATTAACCCTTATCAAATCACTTCCCCCATACATATTAATTATTCTGATCAATAACAAGATATCATTTAACAACAGCATCAATTATGTCATCAAGCAATGCATATCATAAAATTACGTTTCAAGTCTATATCAACCATTACTACCAGCCTACTAACCATAAACCCACATCAAGTGTACTACATTGAACTAGTCAGTGGCCCATTTACGTTGTGCAATTACCGAAGAGTATGTGATCAGGTGGGTGTGTGTAACTTATAGTTGGGCAT
>JARYGA010049501.1:0-29563 GCA_030545235.1 Helianthus tuberosus
AGGATAGGCGCGCTACAAAGTCTATCTTTCAAGTGCTAAAATGCGGACTCTTGTGCATCACCCCAACGATAGGTGACACCCTTCTGAGTTAGTGAAGTGAGAGGTTGCGCAATCTTTGAGAAATCCTTGATGAATCATCTATAGTATCCCGCCAAACCCAAGAATTTACGGATTTCTGTTGGTGTACGGGGTGCAGGCCAGTTCTTGATCGAGTCTACCTTGGATGGATCAACATGAATCCCATCCTTGTTTACCACGTGGCCTAGAAAGTGGACTTCGCGAAGCCAAAAGTCACATTTCGAAAATTTGGCATACAGTTGCTCTGCTCGAAGAAGTCCCAGCATAAGTCGTAGATGCTGCTCGTGCTCCTCCTGACTCTTAGAATAGATCAGGATGTCGTCGATGAAAACAATAACGAACTTATCCAGGTAGGGTTTGCATACTCGGTTCATGAGATCCATGAAGACCGCTGGTGCGTTTGTCAATCCGAATGGCATAACAAGAAACTCGTAATGCCCATAACGAGTTCTAAATGCTGTTTTGGAGACGTCCTCATCTCGGACTCTCAGTTGATGGTAACCTAACCTCAGGTCAATCTTGGAGTAGAAACTCGACCCTTGCAACTGGTCGAATAAGTCATCAATGCGTGGAAGAGGATAACGATTCTTCACGGTCACCTTGTTAAGTTCGCGATAATCAATACACATTCTGAAAGTACCGTCTTTCTTCTTCACAAACAAGACTGGAGCTCCCCAGGGCGAAGAGCTAGGACGTATGAAACCCTTTTCCAAGAGTTCTTGTAATTGCGTGGACAGTTCTTCAAGTTCTGACGGAGCTAGTCGATAAGGTGCACGAGCTATTGGTGCTGCTCCAGGAGCTAGCTCGATTTGAAACTCGACTTGTCGATGAGGCGGAAGACCAGGTAATTCCTCAGGAAATACCTCAGGAAAATCGCGCACGATAGGAATGTCTTCAATTCTCTTCCATTGATGTGTTAGTAACGAGTGCTAGAATGGCAGTGTGGCCCTTACGCAAACACTTCTGAGCCTTAAGGAAAGAGATAATGCCTACGACAGCACCACTCTTGTCGCCATGAATCACGAGGGGTTCTTTACCAGAACGAGGGATGCGGACAATCTTCTCGTTGCAAATAATCTCCGCTTGATGTTGGGATAGCCAATCCATCCCAATAACGACGTTGAAACTACCCAGAACGATAGGAATGAGGTCGATAGAGAAGGTCTGACCAACTAAGACGAGGTTACAACCCTTAAATATGTGTGTGGCCTCGAGACTTTTACCGTTTGCTAGCTCTACCGTGTGTTTGGTGGTCAAAAGTGTTGGGGTGCGCTTAAGCATTTGACTAACTTTTAAGGACACATAACTAGTATCGGCACCCGAATCGAATAAAACAGTAACAAAGAAATCATCCAGAAGAAACTTACCCATCACAACGTTGGGATCGTTCCTCGCGTCACCCTGACCCAGCACGAAAACATGTCCCCTGGCTCCATTGCCATTATTGTTACCCCCGTTGTTGCCTCCATTGTTGTTCCCGTTTCCTTGGTTGTTATTGTTCTGATTCTGGTTCAGCTGAGGACAGTTCCTCTTAAAGTGGCCTTTAGCGCCACACTGAAAGCATCCTTTATTGCCCTGCTGTTGCTGTTGCTGGTGGTTCTGTGGAGCTTGTTGTTGTTATTGGCGATTCTGATTTGCTGGTCGTGCGCCCCTACAATCCTTTGCTTCATGACCAAACTTGTTGCACCTCAGACAACGACCCTTGTGGCACTGCCCGCTATGATGCTTGTGGCACCGGTTGCACTTGGGGTGGTTCCCTCGGTTTCCACCCTGTCCTTGACTACCAGAAGATTGATGACCAGGACTCCGGTAGTCATCGGTCTTTCGTTGCTGAGACTGAAAGTATGATTAACCAGTTCCTTCTTTATTACCCAAACCATATACATGATCAGTGGGGGCTTCCCCATGTGAACTACTAGACCGTTACCATATCGATAACTGACGAACAATAGTTGTGCCCTACGGCAATGTCTATCATCATTGACAGTTTGCCATAGTCCATTAGTACACGCCCGTCAGACTGGCACGGTGTGAGGTTTGTTAAACCTAATAGCGCTATTAACTAATGACCTGCTCGCCATTGGCCTCGGCGATTAAGTGGATATAAAATGAGGGACTTCATGATAGAGTTTTGTCTAGTAAGTTTTAAGGTTGTTGTCCTACCCAAGGAGGACGAACGTACGTATTCTACCCAAGGAGAATACGCAGGATTATTATTGGCATCCTACCTACGGAGGATGGCGGTACATATCCTACCCAAGGAGGATATGTAGGTTCTGTTTTAATTCTTTAACCCATTCCCAATCCACCGGGAATCCCATGCCTTAGAAAGTGTGTGAACTCACCTTTGGTTGCTCGGTTTGACTCTCAAAAATAGCTAACAGTCAAGGTCGGTCAATCACGTCCTAGTATGATTACCACTTAGTTTATTAGTGACTTCAAATAAGCACGAAGTTCCTACATGCATCTATCACATAACATGCACTCACTTTAACTGTTCATGCCCATATAAACTTCCCATCTATTCCCGTTCATAAACAAACATACGACATTGCACATAACACTTTTATTGACATATAACATGTTAGATCATTCATAGATAACCTACCCGACATTTAGACACGCAAATTACTACTTATGCCGTTTCAGCTTTTACATACAAAACTGGCTGTTTTCAGGAATTTTAATAAAATAGTTAACCTACTCCAAAAATTCCCAACATTTTACAGAAAGTCTTAAACGATCCAGACATTATTGTGTAAAAATCTCGGGATCCAATTCATCACCAATATTTTATAAAAAATCATTTACCGGACAACAATCAGATTCATCACTTTCTGACTGCAGACCACGGAATAATTTATTAAAAATTCATCGTAAGTCCGATTTATGAAATTCCAGTGGGAGAATTACTACAACATCAGTGTCCATCTACAGTACAAATTTCATAACCTAATTCTACACAGATTTCAAGTTATGACGAAAAACATAACACATATTTTCTGCAGAAAAATGCAGCTTTTGCTGCTGTGAAAATCGACCCCTTGAAAAATAGAAAACGAAGTCCAAAAATTATGATTCTAGTGCCATTAGAACCGTATTTCAAAATAACACGTTTTAGACTCAAGAAAATCAGGTTTTTGTTAAGTTATGATCTGGTTACAGCCAACTGAAGTTGACTGTAAACACCAATCAGCATGCTTTTTAGAGTTTAAATGTTACTAAAACGCATCAACAAATGTTCTAACAACGGGTTTATTAAGAAATCAATGATCAAATATCATGCATGCTTTAACTAACCTTAACCCAACAAGATTTCATCTTCATGTAAACTTATGTTCATTTTCTTTTTATGTTCTTGTGTTAAACATCAAATAACAATCTTACGAATACTCATCATACAAGTAACCAAGAGTGAAGTCAAATACTTACAACTAGCTCAAAGGCTAGGGATGAACTTATGAACAAAGAATGATGATGAAGATGAGGTGTAGAGCAAAGTATGAATTTCCTTCAAGACCCCCAAGCTTCAACCTCCAAGTATCACCTTCTAGCACTTGGTACAAGCTTGAAAATGGAACAATGGTGGTGACAAGGTGGTGGTGGTGGTGGTGGCGGATGTAGGGAGGGCCGAGAGAGAGAGAGAGAGAGAGATGAGTGAGAGAGTGGAGTGAATTGTGAGAAGATATGAAGTGATGTGAAGCCGTACTTAAGGAGATATCATCTAATATTTTGTTCATGAGTGCAAGCAACAATCTATTATAAAAATAAAAACAAATCTAGGAATAAGATGTGGAGTATGGTAGGGATGTTTGTGGGTCCCCTTGGGTGACCGAAATCGGGTATGGGGGGGGGGGGGGTTAGATGTAAGTTTTGTGACCAAGTTGGTAAATGTAAATTAGATTCCAAGTATATAATTCCATATACTAATTAGTAGATATTTTAATAGGTGTTATGATGTACGGGGATCACGACTAGCCAATAAATAATAAAACAATGTATTTGACAAAAATTTAGTGTCCCGGGTAATGTCCGGTTGTTCGGTTAGATACCGTTCCGTTAAAGTGTTTAATTATTCTGTTTAGTGTCTTTTCGGTATCTTTTTGCAACACTTTTAATTCCTAACACTTAGGAAAACATTCAGGACCATTTAGTCAATTTTCTGCACAAGACTAGTATGTTAACAAGCACATGTAAGTATGACGCAGTAATCAAAAAGTAGTTAAGTAATTCAGGACAGTCATCAAGCACTTTTATTTAACATTAATTAATCGTACGGATACATGTAATTACGAGGGTTGTCACATTCTCCCCCTGTTAAGAAAATTTCATCCCGAAATTTAGCGCGTGGTTACTGGGAAGCTAGTTAAGTTGCGTGGTTTACTGGTTTTCCTGGGGTGTCACACATAATGTACGTTAACCTTCCTATATATATATATATATATATATATATATATATATATATATAGTTCTTGGTTTTACGTAAATCATAACCTTTTTATATAAAACCTTTAGATTTTCACCAAGTATATGTCTAAAGACTTGAATCTTAAATTTTTGTGGAACCGTCTTTTCATACAAAATACCAAGAGTCGTTAATTTTACTAACAATATTAACCTTGCAAGTTACTTTATAAGATTAACAAATTTTCCACCACCAAAACTCCCAACAAAACCACATTCATATGTATAAGTTATACGTATAAACTTCATATTTGTCGGCGTTGTCAGTTGTTTGTACGGTGTTAGTTCGTTATCACTTAATATTTAGTAGATTTCTCGAAAATCCTCATACACGCACTGTAACGTCCGATAAGTGTTCCTAGGCATACCAAGAGCTTAATTAAGTTAATTTGTGCCTTAAACACTACTTATTATCGCCTTAAACGTTTGTTAATTGCGTAATTAGAAGCCGTTAAGTACCGGTTGTCACATTCTCTCCCTGTTGCAGAAATTTCGTCCTCGAAATTTAGTCTATGTTATCTCCTCAGAGTTGTGTCATTCCTAGGTAAATCTGAATAATATCAAAGTGAATGACTGCGTAATCAAATCAAGACTTATTCGAATTACATGGGTGTAAAGACATTCTGCATCAATAAGAACCCGACGGTTCAACGGAGTTTGTTCCAGAAATTAAGGTCAAGTGAACGAAGCGTAGTGATACTATCACGACGTGAGTAAGTTTACGGGGTTCAACAAAAGAGGAATTTCGACCAATATGATTATGATTCCTAATGAACGTTCACAATATGCAATCAATCTTTGAAACAATAGGATTTACCACCAACGGAAACTTGTGTTGGTTGTTGCATGATTGAAACTCAAATTCAACAAGCTTAAATAAATAGAATCATAAAAATGATTTGTCAGCTATTGAACCATTAAATGAATAAAATCAACGTGTTGACATTATTGGGTTGCAGGGATACACCGAAATGAAATACAACTGAACCTGGTGTATCATCGTCTTAATACATAGTTGTATTAAGACTATTTAAATGATTAGTCAAACAAAAAGCGTATGTAGTTTTGCATGAAACGATTGATCGTGATTAGCACAAGCTACGAGTTTATACCGACACCACAAGGTGTCGTAGTGAATGAAATAATTCAATAATAGCGGTGATTGAACAAGTATCACATGTGTTTTGCATGAAACGCTCGATAATGATTAGCCCAAGCTACAAATTTATACCGACACCACAAGGTGTCATAGTGATTGAAATAATTCAATGACAGAGGTGATCGAACAAGTATCACCATGTCTTGAAATCGGATGAAAGGTTCAACGAACTAAATCTGAATATTCGTTTCAAGCAAATCTCATAGGATTTTCAACTAAAGGTGAAACAAATAAACAATCTTTTTGAGCGAAGATGAAAAGCAATGAATATCACAAAATGTTCGATTGATGGTGAAAGAATCGTTAAGAGGTACATCAAAATATAACATGAACTTGTGTACCATTATCTTAATACACGATTGTATTAAGACTGCTTTAGTATGATAATTAAGCAAAATGGATTTAATATAAATAAACAAATAAATAAATAACTAAATCCGTACATGATGTGTTCAAACGAGATTAACGCAAGCTTCAAATTTATGAGAACGTCACCACAAGATGATCGTGATCAAGGAAACGATTCAATGAAGTCGAAGACCAAACAAGCCTGTTATGGTTCAAAGCAAATGAAGTGCTTTGTTGGGATTATTTCGAATATGATGGCCTCAATCCATCATATGGAATCTTGAATCGAATATATACTACGAGAAAGTTCAAACAATTGAACTTGGTTGAAACATAATCCAACAATGAATTCATGTATCAATAAGAAAGCTTCGACATGGTTACAACGAAAAACCATGTATACCACTCAAAAGAAAATTAGTTTTCCAAGAAATTCGTCGACTCGATATCAAAGGGTCAACGCTTTGCAATAATGTGGGTCATCTAGATCACAATGCAAAGATCGAACACAGCGAAACAATATTGAACATTGACAAGCAACAATTTAGAGTGAAGCCGCCGATGGTCTTCGCGAATCAATTTAACCGCATGTGTAACAAACAAAACATGCGTAACATATGAATTTGTCAAGAAATGAAGCAATTGAGTGTTCGCTATCATGAAATAAAATTTTCGTGATGCAAGGATCATTAGAGGGAGTAGAAATGCGAAAATCTACTCACTATATGCAAAAATTCGGAATTTCAGTAAAAGAAATTTGAGGACTTTACCAGTAAGTTCGTGTGATGATCGGTTGTTAGATGACATTACCATGGAATGTCGAACATTGCGTATTCGCTATAAATGAAATAGGGGAAATGCGAATACATGTGACTTCTTTTTGCAGCGTCCATAACTGTGAGTCTCATTAGACTATGCATCGATTGTTGTGAAATCTTGTTCTAATGTACCTCGGCGAGATTCGTGTCGTTTGCCGGATCACGTGGCAAAGTGCCGCATTGCGGTCGGTAGTTCTCCTGCTACCGGGATTAGCATCGTTGTTATCGTGCTCAAACATGTTTTCCAAAGGCCTTGCCTCGAAAGTCGTGTGTGATATACTTCGACGTCCGCTGACGTATAGCTTAAGTTTCATGTACACATGTGCACTAGCATTTCGTTCCGCGTAGAATGTGATGTGCTCCGACATCCATTGACGTATAATTAAGTTTCATGTATTCTTATGCACTAACGTTTCGTTCCACGTAGGTTACCTGCTCGGGTAATTAAAATAGTATAGACAATATAGATAATGGCGTTTGCCCGATTGGTTAGTCACGGTTTCTACGTGAGGACCTTTAATGAATTTCGACATAAGTTCCTCATCAAGAGTTTTCCAAAGGTCCTAAATGCATGACATCAAAACCCTCAAGGTTTCGCTTACTGTATGTAGTTGTTTCGTGTAACGTGCATCACACACCATACTTGTGTATTTTTAAAACCAAAACTGTTGACTCATTGTTTTCGGCAACGGTTGGAAACCCATATTCGAGTCCTAGGCATTCTGTATGTATTCAAGTCTTAATGATCTAAGTCCCCAGAGGAAAGTGAGGTTAAAGCCTAGGTATCTCTACAGAAACCTAATTCGCTGAAACCTATAGCCCTGATACCAATCTGTCACACCCCGAAATACCAGAGCTGGCGTGACTAGACTGGTATCTTCATTGCACAGCGGAAGTGTTTGTTTACTAAGACTTCTATAAATGAATGCCCGCTAAGTGCCCGAAATCCCATGGGTTCTCCTGTTCCAACCGTTCCGTAGTTTGAAAAATTTAACCTGAGAAAGAACATGCGAAAAAGTCAACATAAAGTTGAGCGAGTTCATAGTTTGTTTTGAAAAGATTTAAAATAAACCTTTTTGATAACCGGTTTAAAAGTTGTTGAGAAAATATAGTAAAATCATTTTCTCGGCATGATATATGAAAACTGTGAGTCTAGCCCACGAGAGTCTTTGTGCATTGCACTAGAGAGAATGGGCCGAGCCCAAAAGAGCCTTTGTAAGCAGGACCAACTCGTCCTCTTACTTGTACATAAGTTGAAAAACGTTACCCAAGTTCGTAAATCATGTATTTGTGAGTTTATATCAAATGAATCTTAAAAACATTTGAAAATTTGAGTATCAAAAGCTGGTATGTAAGCGTCTATGAACAGATCATTAATGTTTTGCAAGGATATTAATATATGTGGCGACATAGGAAGCACTCAACCCTAGCGAATTTCCTCCGGTCCAACCGGTTAGAACAACAAAAGCACTACATGGGCCACACAAGGACCCAAGAGTGGGGCTCGCTACACCCGATAGATCTACCACTTTTGCCCTCGGTCTTATACAAGATTAATGGCACTTAAGAGAGATTACTATTCGCTCACATGAACTAACAATCCATTCCCTAGCTTAACCATACCCTAGTTAACGTCTAATGTGTGAGTTATTGGGCCTAGCCCATGTCCTTGGGCCCTTGCGCATGTCCTTGGGCCTCGCCCACGTCATTCGTGTTATTAAAATTCATCCATGTTTCGAAAAATACACGAGGGTTTTGTAAAACCGGTATGTTCAGCATGATCTTTTCGTAAACCATTCAAATTCGCGGAATTCATTTGCAACATGGTTTATAAATATGTGTTTTTCATTTATCAAAATGTTGTGTGATTTTGCAAAACTTGCATGTCTTTCCACCCTCGAAAACATTTTATAAAAATGTAAAACAGGAAAAAGTGGGGGTTATGAACTCACCTGGAACTCCATGTAAATGTTAGCAATGAAGCAAATTCTTCGATAATGAAACCCAGGCTATAAGTGTCCTAAACCGTAAAGAACACCTTAAAGTCTATGAATATGTCTCTCATGCAAGTTATTCACCCCACTTACTAGACTTGTTTGGAATGTTCTCGATTTGGAAAGGTGTCGAACTCGACGACCAGTTGATGATTTGTGTTTTACTTTAAAAACATATATTTATATCTAAAATATATAAGCAAACACGGAATTTACAACGTCTTGGGATACATCCCAAAATCTTGTACTAAAATCAGGTTCGGCTTTATAAAATAAACTAATATTTTCACCCGTGTCGTAACTTGTTTCGATTCGCAAATAAATACATATATTCACTGGATGTTTATATTTGATTCTTTTTTTCGGAGGAAATAATCCATTTTTTATATTAGTGAAGCTAGAAAATATATACAGACTTATCTTTTAAGGGGATATATTCTTTATCGAAATTCATTGAACACATATAGACTTATATATTCTTACAAAATATATATTTATGTATAGATTCCCGAAAAAGTCTTGAGTTGAAACTCATAATTTTACTAACTTACTTTAGTAAAATACATATAACAGTATTCAATACTCATAATCTATACCAAAAAGCCTTGGGATCATTTTAGAGGTTTTACCCCTTTGCAACCTCATAAATACACAATATAATTATCAATTATCAATTATCAAGTATCAAAATGAGTTAGTGCCCAGCATCCATTATTTATTTTTCTCAAAATATACATATTTAGTTGAAAATACATATACTTGCATCTTTAGTACACCAAAATTCACAAACAACTATTTTTTAATTAATTATCTCTATATTTATTTTAAGCTGTTTTTTTTACTATATTTTACCGAAATACACCTTTAAAAGTTTAAATATATATATATATATATATATATATATATATTCTCAAAATATACATATTTAGTTGAAAATACATATACTTGCATCTTTAGTACACCAAAATTCACAAACAACTATTTTTTAATTAATTATCTCTATATTTGTTTTAAGCTGTTTTTTTTTTTTTACTATATTTCACCGAAATACACCTTTAAAAGTTTAAATATATATATATATATATATTGTTCTTGGTTTTACGTAAATCATAACCTTTTTATATAAAACCTTTAGATTTTCACCAAGTATATGTCTAAAGACTTGAATCTTAAATTTTTGTGGAACCGTCTTTTCATACAAAATACCAAGAGTCGTTAATTTTACTAACAATATTAACCTTGCAAGTTACTTTATAAGATTAACAAATTTTCCACCACCAAAACTCCCAACAACACATAAATACCCATTTTTAAACAAAAACACTAAACTTTAACCATCCGGAATTTCATATAACATATACATTTTTATGGTTTAAAATCATAAATACACACATCTTTGTGAGTTAAAAAAAAAACTTACAGCATATAAGTTACATGACCTTCATATATTATTATATCTCAACGTTACGATCTAGTAACTATATAGTTTTTTTTAGACAAGAACTGACCTCATAGTAAGATTAACATGAACTAACAATTAGATCACAAAAACAAGTCCATCTTAAGTGTTATTTTACTTGTTTTAGAAACATTTAAGAAAACATTCCAATAACAAGGTGAATTAACTTGCATATAGGCTTATAACTAGTGTAAAAAAAATAATGGGGTTTAGAAGAGTGTTCATACCCCAAACAAGCAAGGAGAAGGATTAGATAGAAGGATTAACTTGCATATAGCTTTATAGTTTAAGTCTTTGGGAAATAGTTAGACAGCTATTTCGTGTTTACATTCTGTATATACTTGGTAGTTAATCTCCTTCCCAAGGATGGGGGATTCAATACATGTGCGTTCAAATTATATCATTAAGTCTCACTTAATATGTATATATTTCCAATTCCAAAATATAAGTATTTTTCTCAAAAATATTATATTTTCATTTCTCATAAATCTTCTCCAATAATACGTTGTTAAAATACGCGTTCATAAATATTTCCGTAAGTGCGTAAGTTACGTTTTAACAATCGAGTGGTAATATACTTACCTGTGTAACTTATATATTTATGGTGAAAGCGTTCGTATTATTTTGGATTCGTTAACGTTCGTAAATATTATTTTTACTCTAAAAATAATATTTATGTATTTTCACAAAATAATCATAAACAGTGTGTGAAAAATATATATATTTATCACGTTAAATTTTGTGAAAATCCCACCTCCGAATATTTAGTAAATAAAGTCATGGCGAAACTTATGTTTCGAAGACATGTCAAAATAATTCTAATACTTGTAGTGTAAATAGTTCTAAGTGTTAGGTTTTTAGAAAAATTTCGCCAGAGTTTCCTCTGTAACTGGAGGTGGCCACGCTTTCAAGCGTATCATTTTCTTTTACAAAAATCAATTTCAACATCTTCCTTATTCAATCAAACAATTTCCGACACATCAAACTAGTCGACAAGTATGTAAATCGCATAATCGCATGAACTTGTAGTTTTTCCGAAACTATAGTGTAAATCCCATTATATTTTGTGGATCTTTATATAAAGTAATTTTGATCTCGTAAAAACCTCGTTTTTAGAGAAATCCGTCTTTACAACTTCTCGTCCTCTTTTACAAAGTTTGTTATTTTGTCGAAACTTTTCATTTCACAAGTGTTTACACACTTGTGGTTTATAAAAATCATACTTATTAGTGTAAGATCCGTCTTTTAGAAAACATGATTTCTTTGACGCTTGGTCCTTTGAAAATACCACTTGCAGATGCGTAGATCTGCTAGTTTTAAACATCATTTCACAAGTAAAACTCTTTTACACAAGTTCATGATTCGCGTGTGGTAGAGTTTCACCTTTTAACCCTCGTATTATTCAAGAACAAGCTTATGTTAAGATCCATGATCTTACCAAACCGGGTTAAACGATGATCCGAGCTACCACATCATAGATCGGGCCTCAACAAACATACATTTCAAATACTACAACATTTACACAACTTATGAACTATTAACCACCCTTCTTAGAGTTTTAAGTAAACTTTAAAGCATCAACTTGTAAGATTCCGAGTTTTAACCGATAAAAATCCTTTTAACCACTTTAGAATAGTTCAAATACAAGTTTTAAGTATTATACCTCTAGCTCAAGGCTAGGGAAGGATCTTGACGAAAATGGCGTGGATAAAAGCTAGATAAAGAGGTCCTTCGCGTTCCGCTTGCTCCAAGACTCCTTGTATACGACCCTCGACACTTGTATGAACTTGGAATGTGAAGATGGAAATCGAAAATGGATGTGTAGAGAGGGGGGTGTTCGGCCGAGAGCTCAAGAGGGCAAGAGAGAGAGTTGTTGTTGTGTGTTATGATAATGAAAGATCCCATGTGTTTAGGCTCATACTTATAGATAATTCTAATGTGTATTATCCAATGGTCATTGTGTTAATTAGATATTAGACAAGTTAGATCTAGCAAATCTTGCAAGGACAAGATATGTCCCCTTGGGGACGGTTTTGGTCAAGAGGGGGGGGGGGTGTCTAGTCCACTTCCAACTAGATAGTAAGTATTAGTTAGGTTAAGTTAAGTAATTAACTCGGTTACTAACGTGTAGTATGTTATGACGGGTGTTAGGGTATTCGGGGACCCTAACTGGCTCAGAAAAAGGTAAATAAGGAAAATAACAATATTTTCATGTTCCGGGTAAAGTCCGGTTGTTTGGTTGGATAGTAATCCGTTAAAGTGTTAGCAAAGCTTTAAAGTGTCGTTATTACTCTTTTTAGTGACACAGCTTATTTCCTGACACTTTGGAAAGTGTCTAGTAATATTTTTCTCATGTTTTGGCACTTTATTAGTTAGCTAAAAGCTGAATTGTTATGTAAAGTGCTGAATTTTGTACTTTAAGTACGTTTTAGGCACATCCAGTCACTGTGACTTATCCCTAGAGACGCAGTTCTACAACCCTTATATCCCTACACTCACCATTGGTGTAGCAAAATATCTCAGGCTCTTATAGGCCTTGGAGGCAGTGTTTGCCTGATGCTGGCTTTATCAGCATGTTCAATAGGTTATCCGTTATAGTGCTACTGTGCTTTTTGTGCATCATGGTTGTCACTAGGGTTCAACATGTAAATAATGTAGTGACGATAAGTAAGGTATGATGCAAGTAAGTACATGTATCAGATGTCAAGTAGCAGTTTATCAGCTAGTTCAAACAAGCACAGTAATTAAGCAGAAATTAATCATTAATTAAGTCGTACGGATACCTGGTTTGGTGAGGGTTGTCACATTCTCCCCCCGTTAAATAAATTTCGTCCCGAAATTTAAGTTCTGCTACTAGATGCAGGGTTCTTAGGAAAAAGGTGGGGGTATTTCTCTTTCATCCGGTCCTCCCGTTCCCAGGTGTATTCAGGACCATGTCTGGCATTCCAACGAACTTTGACGAGCTTGACACTGCTCCGGCGGGTCTTGTTAACTTTCCAATCCGTAACCTCGACCGGTTCTTCAACGAAGTGGAGCGTGTCGTCAACATGAATCTCGTCGGTGAGAATGGCAACGGTGACTTGAGTTGGACTTTTCTTTAGATTGGATACGTGAAATGTATCGTGAACACCATTTAGTTCAGCAGGTAGGTCCAACTTGTATGCTACTAGTCCTATTCTTTCCAGAATTCTGAAAGGACCAATGTAGCGCGGATTTAACTTCCCACGCTTCCCAAAGCGTGCCACCCCCTTCCAGGGTGATACTTTCAATAACACCATTTCTCCAACTTGGAAATCCACATGTTTCCGGTTTGGATCCGCATAGGCCTTTTGTCTGTGGCGAGCTGCTTCGATGCGTTTAAGAATCTGTGCAATCTTGTCTGTCGTCTCTTGGACGATTTCGGGACCAGCAAGCTGCCTATCACATGCGTCAACCCAACATAAGGGTGATCGGCACTTGCGTCCGTAAAGGGCTTCAAATGGTGCGACACCAATACTGGTGTGGTAGCTGTTGTTGTACGAAAATTCGACCAAAGGCAAATGCTTGTCCCAGCTACCGCCCAAATCCATAACACACGCTCTCAGCATGTCTTCCAAAGTCTGTATCGTGCGCTCGCTCTGGCCGTCAGTTTGCGGATGAAACGCAGTGCTCAGATTCAATTGTGAGCCAAAGGCTTCTTGGAAGGATTGCCATATTCTTGACACAAACCTTCCGTCTCTATCAGAGATGATTGAGAGAGGCACTCCATGGCGTGCAACGATTTCTCTCATGTAAATTTCAGCCAATTTGCTAGTGTTATCCTTCTCCCTGATGGGTAAGAAGTGTGCTGACTTTGTTAATCGATCCACTATCACCCAGATAGTGTCATGGCCTTTTGGCGTTCTTGGCAATTTTGTAACAAAATCCATGGAGATTTGTTCCCATTTCCACTTGGGAATCTCAGGTTGTTGCAGAAGTCCTGAAGGCTTCTGGTATTCCGCTTTAACCTTAGCGTATGTTAAACATTTGCTCACGTAAACAGCAACGTCGCCTTTCATCCTAGGCCACCAATAGTAATCTTTGAGGTCTTGGTACATCTTATCCGCTCCTGGATGGATAGAGTACCGCGATTTGTGAGCTTCATCAGAAATAACTTTCCTTAAACCACCAAACAGAGGAACCCAAATCCTTTTCTCAAAACATAACGTTCCTTCCTCGTTTGGTACCAGTAGCTTCTCTATCCCACGGAGATATTCTTCCTCTAGGTTTCCTTCCTTGAGAGCTTCTTTCTGCGCGGCACGAATGCGCAAGGAAAGATCGGTTCAGATAATCATTTCCAAAGCTCTAACCCTTATGGGCTTAATTCTCTCTTTACGACTTAGGGCATCGGCGACCACGTTCGCCTTCCCTGGGTGATACTTTATCTCGCAGTCGTAATCGTTCAGCAACTCAACCCATCGTCTTTGCCTCATATTCAACTCCTTCTGGCTGAATATATGCTGTAAGCTCTTGTGATCTGTAAAGATTGTACACTTTGTACCATAAAGGTAGCGTCTCCAGATCTTTAAAGCAAAAACCACTGCGCCGAGCTCCAGATCGTGTGTGGTATAGTTCTTTTCATGCACTTTCAACTGACGCGATGCGTAAGAAATAACCTTTTGGCGTTGCATCAACACACAACCCAATCCTTGACGCGATGCGTCGCAGTATACCACAAAATCATCAGTACCTTCTGGTAGAGCTAAAATTGGCGCGTTACAAAGCTTATCCTTCAATATCTGAAACGCTTCATCCTGTTTGATTTCCCAATCAAACTTCTTATCTTTCTGGGTGAGGAGCGTCAAAGGTTGAGCGATCTTTGAAAAATCCTCGATGAACCTTCGATAATAGCCAGCCAAACCCAAGAATTGCCGAATCTCGGTTGGCGTCTTTGGCGTTTCCCAATTCTTGATCGCCTCGATCTTTGTTGGATCCACGTGGATTCCATCTCCATTTACCACGTGCCCAAGGAATTGGACTTCACGTAGCCAAAATTCGCACTTGGAGAATTTGGCATATAGCTGTTCCTTCTTCAGCAGCTCTAGAATGGCTCTAAGATGCTGCTCGTGTTCAGCCTTCGTCTTTGAATAAATTAAAATGTCATCGATGAATACAATCACGAACTTATCCAAGTACGGTTTGAAAACTCTATTCATCAAATCCATAAAGACTGCAGGTGCGTTTGTCAAACCAAACGGCATAACTAGGAACTCGTAGTGTCCATAACGAGTTCTGAAGGCTGTCTTCGGGATACTTTCCTCTTGTATCCTTAACTGATGGTATCCAGATCGAAGATCGATCTTTGAATAAAAGCTTGAACCTTGCAGTTGGTCAAACAGATCATCAATTCTTGGCAGAGGATACCTATTCTTGATCGTCAGCTTGTTCAATTCCCGGTAGTCGATGCACATTCGAAAACTACCGTCCTTCTTCTTGACAAACAGGACCGGAGCTCCCCAAGGCGAGAAGCTTGGTCGGATAAAACCCTTGTCTAACAACTCTTGAAGTTGTGTCGACAGTTCCTGCATCTCAGACGGAGCAAGTCTGTACGGTGCCTTAGCCACAGGCGCGGCGCCTGGAACTAAATCGATGTGAAACTCTACTTGCCTCTGAGGTGGCAGTCCATGCAAGTCTTCTGGGAAGACTTCTGGATACTCCCTCACGACAGGGATGTCTTCGATTCTTGGCTCAGCAGCCTTCTTATCCACAATGTGTGCCAGGAAGGCAACACATCCATTCTGCAAACACTTCCTTGCTTTCAAGCAGCTGATAATCCTCAACGGCGTCTCGCGCTTTTCTCCATGAACAACAATGGTCTCACCATCATCGGTTGGGATACGAACAACCTTTTCGTGACAAACTATATCTGCCTTGTTGCCTGATAACCAATCCATTCCTACCACCACGTCGAAGCTTCCCAACTGGACTGGTAGTAGATCTAGAGCGAACTCACGCTCTCCCAATTCAATCACACAACCTCTGACAACTTCATTGGCTTCTACTAACTTCCCATTAGCTAATTCGATCGAGTACGGAACATTTAACTTAATAGCGGCTAAACCAAGCATATTCTTAAATTCTAACGATACGAAGCTATAGTCGGCACCAGTATCAAATAAAACGGATGCATAGCGTTGGTTCACAGGGAACGTACCAGTAACGACATTGGGGTCCTGGCGCGCTTCCCTTGCTTCGATTTGAAACACTCTTCCACGGGCTTGGTTTAAGTCTGGGCAGTTCTTCTTAAAATGCCCGATATCACCGCAGTTAAAGCATCCAAGTCTTTGCCCGTTTCCACCAGCTTGATCATTCCTCTGATTACGATTCACGGCGCCCGCTTGGTTAGCATTGTTGCCCCGATTCTCGTTACCTCCATAGTTTCCTTGTGGGCGATTACCACCACGATTATTATTCCTATTCTCAAATCCTCCCTGGCCTCCCCGGCCAGCACTAGCCCAACAAGTGTCCTTCGAGTGGCCACGTTTCCCACATGCTTCGCATACTTTTAGCCCGCACTGACCAGAATGGTGGGCTGGCAGGTGTTGCATTTGGGCTGGGCGCCCATATACCCTTTTCCTTTCTTCCCTCTTCTGAGCTGGCGTGTCTGATCCTCCTTTCTTAACCGCCACACTGGCGCCCTGCTTGAAGTTTGAGAACTTCCGTTTGTTACCTCCTGATGACTCAACATGAGTCTCTTTCTTCTTATGCTCAGCATCATCAAACTTGTTCAGGCGAATGGCCTCCTCTGTGAGAGCCACGCTCAAATCAATCGCCTCAGTAATGGTCGCAGGCTTGGATGAGGTTACCATGCTTATGATTTGAGGAGCTAAACCCCAAATGAAGCGCTCGATTCGCTTGTATTCTGGTGTAACCATGTAAGGAACCACTTGAGATAAGTTATGGAACCTTTGAACGTACTCCGCTACCTTTGGACCGTCCATTTTCAAGTGCCAGAACTCGGTCTCCAATCGCTGGATTTCTGCGCGTGAACAGTACTTTTTGCGCATAAGTTCTTTTAATTCGGTCCAGGTTAGCGCGTAGGCAGCAGCTTCGCCAAGTGTCTGTACTTGCAGATTCCACCAGGAGAGGGCTCCATCCAAGAATAGCCCTGAGATATAGGTGACTTGCTGATCCAGTGCGCATTTGTTCATGCGTAGAACAGATTCGGTTTTCTCAGCCCAACGAACAAAGGCGACAGCACCTCCTGTGCCATCAAAGTTTACGGGCTTGCAGTCTAAGAACTGCTTGTAGGTGCATCCTGCACATACGTTATATCATACGTTTGGCATTAGCGTCATTGCTAAAGATATCCAATTAGGTCATGGTATGTCTAAATGACTTAGTATTACCATGATGTGGATTATTGTTGCCAGTGTTGCCAGAGTTGCTTCCACTAGTCCCTCCTTGAGAGGCGGCGTATTGTGCAATGGCAGCAGCGATAATTTGCTGGAGTTCTGCCTCATTGGTAGGCATGTGTGTCTCACGTCTCGGCGGCATCTTCTAAAAGATGTTTCACGTAGGTTTGGTCATAATAAGTAGAGTGTACGTAAGTATACAACAATATCAACACATAACATCTCATGTTATCAATCACGTAACATCTCATGTTATAAATAGACCACCCATATTGATAGCCTCTGCAATGGTTGAGGGCTTCGAGGTAGTAACCATACCCCTGATCTGGGGTGCAAGTGTCCAAATGAATCGTTCAATCCTTTTGAACTCCGGTTTGACTAAGTAGGGGGGCGACCCTAGATAAGTCGTGCGATCGCTGGACAAGTTCAGGAATTTCTGGTTCGTCCATTTTCAAATTCCTGAACTCCACCTCAAGCTTCTAAATTCCAGTCCTAAAACGACATTTCTTCTCAATCGTTTCCTTGAGCTCGTCCCAGCTCAGTGCATAAGCAGCGTCTGTGCCAAGGGTCTGAACCTGGAGGTTCCATTAGGAGAGTGTGCCATCTAGAAATATCCCCGAGATATAGGTAACACTCTGTTGGGGCGAACAGTTACTCATTCTTAGAATGGAGTCGGTCTTTTCGGACCAACGAACAAATGCAACGGCGCCTCCTGTTCCGTCAAAGTTCAAAGGCTTGCAGTTCAGGAACTGTTTATAGGTGCAGCCAGTTGGAGGGTTATTTCCAGTAATGCCATCGTTGTACTTAGAGCGGAGGGCTTCATGTCGTGCATTCATCTGTGAGATGCGTTCTTGCAGCTCAGCTTCTGTCCTTGGCAACGTACTGGTGTTTGTGTCACGTCTGGGTGACATTCCCTTTTGTCGAAGTGGTGTGAAGCGGGTTAGACAACGTTTCAATTGTCTATGAGGTGTATATAGCAACATAAGCCATCATGTAATCACCCAATTTCACACGCAAATATAATCAATGTATGAGTAGGGAAATAAATTTCTGAGCCTTCACATAGGCTTGCCAATTTGGCTTGTTGCTTGTAATAGAATGAACTCGAGGCTACATCGCCTCGCCTTGGTCATTCGTGTTTTAGATATTTCCTGCTACATTGGTTTTCATTAGCTTGACCCGCAGAGTCCACCAGGATTTCTGTGCACTACAAGTCGTTATTACGTGGGCCCCCGTAATAATAAATTGTCTTGCACGGTTACCCCAAATTTTCTCTCGTCCAAGCAGATGATCAATCAAGGAGCAACAGCAGGTGCATCGGCATGGACAGGGTCATGCTACAATGCGGGGTCAGGAGCAACGCCTGGCTCAGGGGCCACGGCTGGCTCCGGATCAAAAACTCCATCTCAAGATCAGCTGGATCAACAAACACAGGGGGTTACAGGATCCTCCAAGGGCTGGTCTAACTGCATGAACTCGATGTCATGGTCTGGATCAAAACCAGGTGGAAAAATAGAATCGTCCTCAATATCGCGATCAAACTCAAATCTGTGTGCGAGAACTAGGGCAGCTGATGACGCCATATCAGGGTCGGCGTCGTGTGAGTGGTGCTGCACTCCCTGTATGTGCAATGATGCGGATGTCAGAAACTCAAATGAGTCTGGGATAGGGGAATTGGCATGAGTTTCCCCTGCAGAAGCGTCCGCATGCAGTAGTCTAATACCAGCAGCAATAGGGTCCTGCCCTCGAATGGGTCCTCCTCTAGTAGGTCGTTATCGTCGTTAGAGGCCACGTTGGGGGGGCATATCATCAACAGGATAAGCGGCAAGGGGCACAGGAGCAGGGATCACCGCGAGTGGCAAACTCCCAACAAGATGGCCATCAGTAGGCTCTGCTACGACTTCAGGCAGCGCAAAAGGGCTGAAAGTCGTCATTGTCTGTGCCGGTAGTATCGGAAATGTACACCTCGTGCTTCGATGAAACTATGTCGTCTGGCACTATGGCCATGGGATTCGTAGTGTCCATCTTTCTAGTATATGATGAAAGCATGATGTTTGTAACACAAACGCGTATACGTATAATAATCAATCATATAATCATATAATCACATAAGTCACCAAGTAAGCATTCAAATCATTCTCCTAGTCTCACTAGCCAATTTCCTCCCAGTCTCGAAGACTGCTATATCCTCCACCTCCACCTCTTAGATCGAGCCTCGGTCCCCTTGACCGAGCCACAGCCTTCATGACTGAGCCTACTCTTCCTAGCCTTGCTAGCCCACTACCTCGGTCACCTAGACCGAGCCTCGATCCTCCAGACCGAGCCTCAGCCCTCCAGGCTGAGCCTATAACAAATCAACGTGCTCAACTACCTCGGTCACCTAGACCGAGCCTCGATCCTCCAGACCGAGCCTCAGCCCTCCAGGCTGAGCCTATAAATAATAAAATGTGCTCAACATTTGTTTGTAAAAAGTTTTGGATCTGGACTTAAGTGGTATGCAGTAAAATGTTTTCGTGAGAGCCCTAGTGATCATAGTCTAGACTCGAGAAAGAATCCTAGTTCGCTATGATCAGAGCTCTGATACCAAGCTGTCACACCCTGGCTTTGCGGAAGCGTGGTTAATTTGGTGTGACTTCTTAATACCATAGCTTAATCATAACCAAGCTATATGAATTAAAAACATGCAAGATCATCCATTAAGTTTTGAAAACCAAATACAGTACCATTGTTTTAACGGGAACATACCCTAACAACCATAACCTTGTTCAACAGACATTACAAACATAACATAAACATGATTTAAGGGTTGTGTCTTGTCCAGGAAAGAGACACATCCCCTAAACCCCGGATGACCTCGGAAACTAGTGCAGCGGAAAACATGCCATACCGTGCCAGATCCCTTTTAATTTCCTGAAATACATGTAAGTTGAAAAATCAACAATAATGTTGAGCGAGTTCATGTGTAAGTGAATATGCAAAACACTTGTAAGTATAAAAGTTCCCTGGTATGTAGCAGTGTAAGGAAAAGAGATCACCAATGGTTTGCAAGGCCATTAGTATGTGTGAAGTGTAAGTAGGAAGACTCAACCTAGCAGATTTTTGCGTCGGGTACAAAGTCACTCAAGGTCCGTTCTGCTGGGCCTCTTAGAGGTCCGTTCTGTTGGGCCTAGAGTTGGGCTCGCTACACCCAGATAGATCTACCGCTTACGTCCCTCGGTGTTTCTGCCTACCCATTCACATGATCTAAGTAGTAAACCTCCTTACGCTAACCATACCGTGTATAAAGTACTTGTAATCAAAGTAACATGTATTTCACCCCCGCAGTTAAGAAAACTGAAAACAGTTAGAGAAAAGGGGGACATGAACTCACAGTGAAGCGTCTCTACCAAGTATCTCCTGCTCACGCAGCTGTGCGACGACCTACAGGTGCTAATTTCTATTAGACGGACGGCCGTGCCTTAGCTTTATAGTTTAAGTCTTTGGGAAATAGTTAGACAACTATTTCGTGTTTACATTCTGTATATACTTGGTAGTTAATCTCCTTCCCAAGGATGGGGGATTCAATACATGTGCGTTCAAATTATATCATTAAGTCTCACTTAATATGTATATATTTCCAATTCCAAAATATAAGTATTTTTCTCAAAAATATTATATTTTCATTTCTCATAAATCTTCTCCAATAATACGTTGTTAAAATACGCGTTCATAAATATTTCCGTAAGTGCGTAAGTTACGTTTTAACAATCGAGTGGTAATATACTTACCTGTGTAACTTATATATTTATGGTGAAAGCGTTCGTATTATTTTGGATTCGTTAACGTTCGTAAATATTATTTTTACTCTAAAAATAATATTTATGTATTTTCACAAAATAATCATAAACAGTGTGTGAAAAATATATATATTTATCACGTTAAATTTTGTGAAAATCCCACCTCCGAATATTTAGTAAATAAAGTCATGGCGAAACTTATGTTTCGAAGACATGTCAAAATAATTCTAACACTTGTAGTGTAAATAGTTCTAAGTGTTAGGTTTTTAGAAAAATTTCGCCAGAGTTTCCTCTGTAACTGGAGGTGGCCACGCTTTCAAGCGTATCATTTTCTTTTACAAAAATCAATTTCAACATCTTCCTTATTCAATCAAACAATTTCCGACACATCAAACTAGTCGACAAGTATGTAAATCGCATAATCGCATGAACTTGTAGTTTTTCCGAAACTATAGTGTAAATCCCATTATATTTTGTGGATCTTTATATAAAGTAATTTTGATCTCGTAAAAACCTCGTTTTTAGAGAAATCCGTCTTTACAACTTCTCGTCCTCTTTTACAAAGTTTGTTATTTTGTCGAAACTTTTCATTTCACAAGTGTTTACACACTTGTGGTTTATAAAAATCATACTTATTAGTGTAAGATCCGTCTTTTAGAAAACATGATTTCTTTGACGCTTGGTCCTTTGAAAATACCACTTGCAGATGCGTAGATCTGCTAGTTTTAAACATCATTTCACAAGTAAAACTCTTTTACACAAGTTCATGATTCGCGTGTGGTAGAGTTTCACCTTTTAACCCTCGTATTATTCAAGAACAAGCTTATGTTAAGATCCATGATCTTACCAAACCGGGTTAAACGATGATCCGAGCTACCACATCATAGATCGGGCCTCAACAAACATACATTTCAAATACTACAACATTTACACAACTTATGAACTATTAACCACCCTTCTTAGAGTTTTAAGTAAACTTTAAAGCATCAACTTGTAAGATTCCGAGTTTTAACCGATAAAAATCCTTTTAACCACTTTAGAATAGTTCAAATACAAGTTTTAAGTATTATACCTCTAGCTCAAGGCTAGGGAAGGATCTTGACGAAAATGGCGTGGATAAAAGCTAGATAAAGAGGTCCTTCGCGTTCCGCTTGCTCCAAGACTCCTTGTATACGACCCTCGACACTTGTATGAACTTGGAATGTGAAGATGGAAATCGAAAATGGATGTGTAGGGAGGGGGGTGTTCGGCCGAGAGCTCAAGAGGGCAAGAGAGAGAGAGTTGTTGTTGTGTGTTATGATAATGAAAGATCCCATGTGTTTAGGCTCATACTTATAGATAATTCTAATGTGTATTATCCAATGGTCATTGTGTTAATTAGATATTAGACAAGTTAGATCTAGCAAATCTTGCAAGGACAAGATATGTCCCCTTGGGGACGGTTTTGGTCAAGAGGGGGGGGGGGGTGTCTAGTCCACTTCCAACTAGATAGTAAGTATTAGTTAGGTTAAGTTAAGTAATTAACTCGGTTACTAACGTGTAGTATGTTATGACGGGTGTTAGGGTATTCGGGGACCCTAACTGGCTCAGAAAAAGGTAAATAAGGAAAATAACAATATTTTCATGTTCCGGGTAAAGTCCGGTTGTTTGGTTGGATAGTAATCCGTTAAAGTGTTAGCAAAGCTTTAAAGTGGCGTTATTACTCTTTTTAGTGACACAGCTTATTTCTTGACACTTTGGAAAGTGTCTAGTAATATTTTTCTCATGTTTTGACACTTTATTAGTTAGCTAAAAGCTGAATTGTTATGTAAAGTGCTGAATTTTGTACTTTAAGTACGTTTTAGGCACATCCAGTCACTGTGACTTATCCCTAGAGACGCAGTTCTACAACCCTTATATCCCTACACTCACCATTGGTGTAGCAAAATATCTCAGGCTCTTATAGGCCTTGGAGGCAGTGTTTGCCTGATGCTGGCTTTATCAGCATGTTCAATAGGTTATCCGTTATAGTGCTACTGTGCTTTTTGTGCATCATGGTTGCCACTAGGGTTCAACATGTAAATAATGTAGTAACGATAAGTAAGGTATGATGCAAGTAAGTACATGTATCAGATGTCAAGTAGCAGTTTATCAGCTAGTTCAAACAAGCACAGTAATTAAGCAGAAATTAATCATTAATTAAGTCGTACGGATACCTGGTTTGGTGAGGGTTGTCACATTTGTGGTGACCGGCTGGGGCAGCGGGTGGGTTTTGTCGAATTTTTGGGACCACGGTGGGGGTTGGGATGGACCACCCGGTTGGGGTTTGGGGGTATTTATAGAGGATGTTGGGGTTTGGGTGACCGGTTGGGGTTACCGCTTGGCCAAGCCAACGATTTGAATTTAAAAATTCAAAACTTTTGGGATGGCCCGTTATGACGTGGCGGGTGAGCCAATGATATTCAGCCAACTAGGATGGCCAAACTGCCCCACGCCCGGCTTGAAACCCATGCCCCAAGGGCCACGCCGAAACCCATGCCCACCCGGGGTGGTGGCTTGGGCGTTTTCCCCTACCCACGCCCAAACTCCCGCCCATACCCCGCAGTCTAAGGTTCCAACACAAGAAACATTATTATAATATTGAAAGAAGATAAAAACCATACATCACGTTTTGAATCTAAAAAAATCGGTTTGGTGAGTTGGGTGTAGGGTTATGTGGGTTGGGCCTAAGGCCTGTTAGCTTGTTTCTATTCGTTTGTGTTGCACGATCATGTTTTTAAGGCCCGTTTTCGCTCCCACTCCATGTAATGTCATAAAATAATATTTTCGCATCAAAACGCGTAAAGTATGGTTGGTAGTCGCCGTTTGTCATGTTTGATCGTCCGTTGCGTTAAATCGCGTAAACTCTGTAGTTCGTCGTTTTTAAATCCGTTTTTCGATCCGTTTTCGTCTGCGGATATTAAAATTAAAAAACGAAGCTAAATATATCATAAAATTTCAGTTTTGAAGGAAATACGTGTGTTCGATGCTTCCGTTTCGTTGCCGGTGGTTCCTGCAGTCGCGTTTTCGTTCACGTTTGCGCTTTTTGCCGTTCGAAAGCATGATGTTTTCAGAAAACCACATTCATATGTATAAGTTATACGTATAAACTTCATATTTGTCGGCGTTGTCAGTTGTTTGTACGGTGTCAGTTCGTTATCACTTAGTATTTAGCAGATTTCTCGAAAATCCTCATACGCGCACTATAACGTCCGATAAGCGTTCCTAGGCATACCAAGAGCTTAATTAAGTTAATATGTGGCTTAAACACTACTTATTATCGCCTTAAACATTTGTTAATCGCATAATTAGAAGCCGTTAAGTACCGGTTGTCACAGAAAGGGGTGGTCACCTTATGAGAAGAGGTAAACTTTCACTCACTCAATCATCTATTGCAGTCAAATCCCATGTCTAAGTCTCCTCTTGTCAAAAAACAAAAACATAAGAGGTGATCACCTCTTTTGAGGAGAGATAAACTATTTTTAAAATATTAGAAAACAAAAAAAAATATTGTGATTGGTTTAAAAGAAATAGGCCACACCATTGACCACATCATGTCCACTCAAACTCACTCCACCCATGCGGTAACTTGTTACCGATTTCATCACACTCCTTGCGGTAAGTAGGTGACGGTGGCAGTGCTACTGCACGGTAACCCAACTCACCGCCCCTACTTGCCACTACCACCCCGCTCACCCGAAAAGTTGCTATAAATCGTTACTAAATAACCGTCTTTTATTTTACATTCCAGTTAAAACAAAATCTGTAACACCCTGTGTTTTCACGAGTGAAAGTCAAAGTCAAGTTCAAAGTCAACGACCGATTTCGCGCGACTTGACTCGTAGAAATGTTTTTATTTTATTTATATTATGTGGAGTAAGTGTCGTTCATTACAATAATCGAATCGTATTGATCGTATTTCAATCGACCTGCGACTGTGAATGATATGAAGTAACAATGCGATAAAGTTAATCAAGCTATGTTAATCAAATCGACATCGAACCGTAACTCAAACTGTGTATTTTACTTGTTGTTTATACGTGTGTGTGTGTGCCTTACGTGTTACCTGGGCATGTTTATTTTAGGTTATGTTGTGATAATCAAGCGAACTCAATCGAACTCGAAGTCTAACTCGAATGTAAGCGAACCCGAACCCGAATTCCGAGTCGAACCATATAAGAAGTAGTTGGGACTGAAAGTAATTTGACTAGGAAACCCTATCGAATCGCTCGCAAATCGAAACCGAAGCGTTGTCGCACCGAACGCACCAAGACAGGCGACATCCGCACGGATTGCCAGTCCGCACGGATGGCCAGTCCGCACGGATGACCAATCCGCGCGGATAGCCTATCCGGGTTACGTGCCATCCGCACGGCTCACCCTTTCCCCTTTTAGCATCCTATAAATACACGGGTCACTCTCCAACTTTTCCACTTTTGGCAAGTGACGTCCGGACCGCACGCATTCTTCACTTTTTCTCAGATTTCTCTCAATCCAGGTAAGATCTTGCACTAATTCTTGTACATTCTTGATCACTACACAATTCTACACCTTTCTATCTTTCAAATCTCCACTTTTAACCATGAAATCATCAAGATTTGAGGTATTCTTGAGTGACGTCATCATGAAGTTCTTATGTTCAAGCTTGACCTCATTCCACCAAGAATAACTCAGATCTGAACGATTTCCACAAGTTTTCACAATAACTTCACCTAAATCTAAACTTTTCTAAGGATGAAAGAGTTGAAAGAAATAAACCTAAGTTCTCTCTTTCTTTTACCCTTAAAATCGGTGCGAATCTGATCGGTTTTAGTGTTCTACTCGTTAATAGTGAAACACTAGTCCTAGATCTGGATTCTACCGCGAGACACCTGATTTCGAGGTGAACCGGAACGACCGTTCTGAGTCGCCGACAAGTCGAGTCAGGGTGGTTCCTGGCCGGCTTAGTCATACGAGTAAGAACACGATTCCAAGTGGTTGCCACGTAATCAGAACGCCTCGATAAACGACAACGGAAACCAAGAGTAGACTAACGGAACAATCAGACCAGAGACTGTCCGCACGGACCAGTTGTCCGCACGGACAAGCTGTGCGCACGGACTAGCTGTCCGCACGTACAGATCATCCGGACGGGTTGTCACCCGGACGAGCTACCCTTGGGACCCACTTTCCAAACAAGGTTTGAGTATCGACGAATGAGCAATCCGGACGGACGACCTCTGAGTGGATTACTCTTCGGATCATGAGATACTAAGACCTTGAGTAAATTCAAACAATGTTCATCCGCACAGACAGGCTATCCGGACGGATTGTCTCTGCCCGCGCGCACAGACTGTCAGCACGGATTACCATTGTCCGCACGGACTACCATCCGGACGGATTGTTGTCCGCGCGATCGACTTGAAAGGTAGAGACACTTAAATGTTCTCTAAATGCTACAACGAAAAATCCAAAGCACAAGCCATCATACACAAACACATCCTAAACTTAGGAAGAAACAATCCACTTGAACGTTTATCCGCACGAACGACTTGTCCGTACGGATAAGCAATCCGCACGCATGACTAGTCCGGACGGATTACCGTCCACACGAACAGCCCACGCGCACGGATAGCTTATCCGAATGGGTCACCATCCGCACGGATTACCATCCGCACGGATAGTTCACCCGCACGGATGACTTCCTCTCACGGATAACTGATGCGCACGATCAGTTATCCTACCCACTCTCACTTTGTAATGTTTTACGCGCCACTTATCGTTACGTTATCGAATCTATTCAGGCTAACCGTACTCGCTGTAAAGCGCTCCCTTCAATCCATAATCGCTGTGAGTATACTCGAACCCTTTTTGCTTTAGCACTTTTGGGTGTTACATACGTTACGAATATTCAAACTACAACAATCACACCACTCAAGCTATTTTAACGCTAAACCATTTATGCATGTTATACGTGGCTTATGAATGCTTGTTTGTTATGTTTACACATGGAATGCTGTCTACCTGCCTTAGCAACGATGGTACTATAGTTTGGACTCAGCACCCGTTCACACGGGGGTTGTTAAGGATCTTTTACTTGCATGGATTACAGTGGCAATCATGTATTGCGAACTTCCTCGGGCAGTCAACCCGCAGTCATTGGTATCGATGGATCTATGTCGATAACTAACGTGCTTCATTTCACTATGTGTACGTGCTGGTTATGCGTAAACGAATTCGAACTCTATATACTATTATCAAACTTGTATGCTCACCTTTACATTTTATGTATTGACTTTATTTTAACGTATGTGACAGGTGCTTAGGTTGTTCTTATGCTCTTTGTGCTGTGATGAACTTGAAGCTAGGAACTGGAGTCCTAGAAACCAACGAATAAATTGTTATGTTTAAATCTGAGTTGTCGGAACAGGATATTTGTTTTGATGTTATCTGTAATAACTTGTTTGACTATTTAAGATACGGTATGGGACGTATCATTTAAATTGAATGGTAATGATAGTTGTTATGGAAACTTCTGGACAATCTGTTTCGCTCAGTGCCACGCCCCGATGATTCCGCCATCGGTTGGGGTGTGACAGATTGGTATCAGAGCCATAACTATAGGGAATTAGGCAAGACTCGACCTAGTCCGGGTCGAAGTCTTAGAGACCTAGTCTATAGTTAAGAACCAACAGACCAACTTACGCGTATGCGTAAACTCGCCACTATCACTCGCTCTTTTCTATCACTACACTCGAATTTTCAAGTTATTAACCGGTAATGAGGCCGAGAATAGGTGTGAAAGCCGCAAACTCTCGACTAAAGTTGCCTAATCAGCTTGCGTTTTAGCTACAAACGAGGAGAATCATACCAAATTAGGAGTGAAATCCATATTTTGATGAATAATCTCCTCAAATTTTATCAAAAACAGGGACAGAAGTTGCAAGATAGGGGTGAAACCCTAACCTTGACGACTCGTCCTGCTTTTATACAAAAACTCCCACCAAAGTTTCGATGGACTCCAACGATCTAAAGACACAATATAACCAATGGGAATTGCGTCAATGCCCAAGAATCGAGGCAAAGGCATAGTCCTGGAGGTAATTGTGCACACAAGATCCTTGCGAATAGTCGAGCCACTTTGGTTAGTCGAAGTCTATTAGCCGCAGACGATCTACCATTGATTTATCGACCTTTATGAAGATTTTATGTATTTTCTGCTTATTTGTTAACGTTTTGAGGTACTATTGGTTTCGACCCAACACTATTGCTTCTGCTAAAACACAAAACCCACACAACACATCATTAGCAAATCGCTCGCACTGCACTACATTCGAACACTCGTGAAATTTAAATACTAGGTTTCTGTTTTCCGAATGCCTTAGCGACTAGGAGCATATGTGTGTTTTGCTATTGTGATTATATGTTTAGGAATACTGTGATTATGTGCTCTATGTGTTTACATGATTTTGTACAATTCTGTGATTTTGTGACTATATGCGTTTACATGGTACGTGTTACTGAGCTTTAGTAGTAATAGACGTGTGAGGTGAGATTCGAATACATGTGTTGAGTTCCGTGGTGATGTCTATTGCAGACAATGTCGTCTGGATCTCGTCATACACTCACTCGTCAGGAAAAGAGGGACATACGTCTTGCTTCTATCATCGCGAAGAGTGTAGCTAAAGCCGTGAGTGATGCATACGAGAATGCTAGCAAATCATCCGAGGAGTCAAGGACTGAAGGTCCTAAAGCTGTCACAAGACCTTTCAGTTTCAAACAATTCAAGTCATGTGGGCCGAAAGAATTCACAGGCGAAGGAGGTCCTACTGCACTATTTCACTGGTTTGACTCTATCGAGGTTACTCTGCGACAAAGTGGTTGCCCTGATAACCTTCGAACTCTGAACGCTACCGGCGTCTTCCAGTCCCGTGCTCTAGACTGGTGGACGGTCGATAGGAACAAGCGAGGGAATGATGCAGCCTACGGTCTGTCGTGGGACGAGCTCAAGGAAGTCATGCTAGAGGAATTCTGCCCTCCTCACGAACGTCAAAAGCTTGAAGATGAATTCTGGCACATACATCAGAAGGATGGAGA
>JARYGA010049502.1:0-82105 GCA_030545235.1 Helianthus tuberosus
AAGTTTAGGGTCCTTTTAGTCATTTTTGAAACCTATTTATAAAAGAAATAAATATAATTTATTTTAATTATAAAAGTCTAGGGTTCATATAGTCATTTTTCTAAAGTTAAACTTTAGGGGCCATTAGTGCCATTTTTTTTTCTATAATTAACTAAAAACATTAACTGAGTTAGTGTTTTATTAAAGGATCCCTTCAACATGACTTAACCTAGTTAGTCTTTCTAGTTAACTGTTACAGGGACCATAGTGCACTAACTGAAACCCCAGGGACCAATCTGTCATATCTGAAAATGCCGTATTTTAATAAAAAAAAAGGGGGTTTCAAAGAAACGCTCCAACCGGGACTCGAACCCGCGCACACCCACAAACCAAACACGCGCATAACCGGCTGGACTACCAGCTTGGTTGTGATAGTTGATGAATTATAGCATATATATATAAACGTTAAAACAGATCTGAATTTTTCAAACATATCTGCAGTCGCGACTGCCGACCAAAACACACCCAATCCGACAAAAATCGAACCATTATCACTTAAATCATCAACCGCGAGTCCCCAACCCCATTACCAACTCATTTTCGCTTTAATTCGACACACTTTATTGCCCATTCGGCTATAATTCTAACTTTTTATAAAAAAATTTAAAGTGAAACGAACCCATTGATTCCTGTCGATTTTGTGTTGATTTGAAGTATTATATAAACTCCCTGAAACCATACGAAACTCTCACACCTCTTACATTACTCAAACAATATCGAAAGTAGCCGGAACCGAACCTGCAACTGGCCGGAATTCGTTCCATTCGCCGGAGTTAGCCGTTTCTTCGATATAATCGATACCGGTTCGTATTTATTTGTGCAATTAGTTTGTTTATGATAATACAATATGTATGTTAAGTTAATTGAAGTATAATCACGGTTTGGATAGTTAATCGGGCCTGTTGACTTTATGAGTTGACCGATTTGGGGAGATGATGAACAGTCTTTTATTTATTTTTTTATTTTTTTTACAGTTATTCATTTATTTCCTAATAAATCGAAAATAATTAGTTAAAACCTGGAAATTTTAACATAGTTATTTTAAACACTGATACAATTATTAAAAATATTATGTTAGTAAAAATGTTTATAAAACTATTTTTTTTATAAATTAAAAATAGTTTAATCTTTACAAAATTATAATAATTCGAATTTAGTGAATTAATTATTGAAATTTTTATAGTAGTTATTTTACATGTTGGACTTTACAAAAATAATATTGTTACTGATATTTTATGTAAATTTGATATTTATATAAATAAATCAGTATTTATACTTATTTATATAGTTTAATTTAATGTAATTAAATTATATAACTATATATTTTTAATCCAAAATTATTTTTATGACAAAATATGCATTATTCTGAGTTTATATAGAATAAGAATCTGAATTTTTTTTATATTTAATTATTTAGATGATTAAACTTATATAAACTTATTTATGGTTATTTTAACCATTTTAATTCATTTTATTTGTTTAAAATGAATCCAAGGCCATAATAATTATTTTAAATCAGAAATACTAAAGTTCATTAATTAAAAATGTTATTTTTAATTATTCAGATTTAATATAATTATTTTGATAATTAATCATATAACTATCATATGTATTCTTTTAAACAAAATATTTATTATTTATCAAATAATATATATTTTAACCATTTAAATTAATTTATAATTTTTATAAATTAATTATATCACTTGTACAATATTTTACAAATAATCATTATATTTAATTATGTTATTCAATTATACTAATTAATTATTATTTGATTTATTATTACAAATATTTATATTAAAACAATTACATATCTTTGCAATGTTATTATTTATGTTAAATTAATATTTTTCATAAATAATTCCGTTATATCATATTCATTTTCCGAGTCCTCTTGTTAGGTTATCCAAATCACATAATTACCATTTAATCAAAACACTACCGAATCCTATAGATTTAGGATTTCCAATTATCCAATTAAACATTATTGTTGATACATATTCCATATTGTTGCATGTTCAATCAATTAGAGTGACGTGGAATCTTATTCCCAAGAACTCTCACACTTTGCATATTTGTTTGGACTTAACCAAAATCAAGGTGAGTTCATAGTCCCTTTTTACATTACTTTTGGGATGATACATATGTTACAATGTGATACAAACTATTTGCTATACATGGTTTCCCCGATTGTTTTTGCATTTGCTTAATACTTTGTTGTTTACTTTAAGAAGTTTACGTTCATTAGCATGTACTTGCCCATCGGTTGTATTATAGCGCTATAGGAATTGACGCCCCATCTCACTTCTCAAACTATTTGTTGCAATTGTTGTTGTTGTTGGTACTCATGTGAAACTTAGAAGTGAGGTGATATTTCCGAGTATCGTCATAGGTTTGAATGTACCACTAAGTAACTACATGTATTACTCTTTTGCTATAAAGACATATCGACAACCACTTTTGTTGAAACTATATCTATATCACATTGACAACTTTTTTTTGCAGAACAAAACCTATGAATTCACTCAACCTTTGTTGATCCTTTTACTCCTAACACATGTTTCAGGTGACAATGTGTGATGCCATATATTGCAAGAATGTCTCACATAGGATGGATCAAGACTTATTGCCTTAGATTTAATCCGAATCAATTATGCTTGTTAAACAATTTGTTATTTTGTAATTTGCTTTTGTACTTGTATTTCTTTCAGATTTGAATGCAATCTACATAATTGAACTTTAATCATATTTCAACTTAATTTAATCTCCATGTGCTCAAATGCATTCTATCAAGTTTCGTGACACCTTTGGCTTTCCGCCTCCGGCCGGGGTGTTACAGATTGGTATCAGAGCCATGGTTATAGGGATTTAGGTTATTAGAAATTACTTTTGACCTAGACTATAACTTACCTAGGACACCTTCCATTAGTAACTCTTCCGTTATCTTTGCCTTTGACTTCATCACTATCCTTACCTTTTCTAACCAAAGCCTCGTCACTACGGATTTCATCTTTAGACTCTTTAAGATACTCAAATACTCATTGATGTGTGTAAAATGCAACATATAAATTACATCAAATGAGGCATAAAACTAACCCTTTTTTAGTACTAATATTGGAAAAAGAGTGTTTTTGTCTTCCTTTTGTATTTTCAGGATTAAATGAGCTCAAAAACGCAAAAGAAGCAAAAAGACAGCTAAATCCAACATAAATACAAGAAAAGGAACATTAGTGGATTGCCCGAACCCTCAACGGCACCTTCCAAAGCAAAATAGAGAAAACAGAAGGCTGAACACGCCCCGTGCTCAGCCAGCACGGGGTCGTGCCCAAGAAGCAGCAGAAAAGACAAACCTATAGAAGCTTCTATTGCCCACCACGGGCCGTGCTCAGCGGACACGGGGGGCGTGCCGAAAGTACTGCAGGCGCATTAATTGTAATTGCGAATAACAATTAATGAAGAGAGAGAGTGTCAGACAGGCACGGGGCCGTGCCCAGCGGACACGGGGCCGTGCCCAGGCTTCTGTTCAGCCTATAAATAGGAGTGCTTGGTTTCATTGCAACTCATCCCTTGGCACACCACCTCTCTCACACTTCATCCACCACCCACCACCATCACAACACCATCATCCACCACCATCATCCATTGTCCATCATAGAGTGTGTGAGTCGTCTCGGGATCCAAGATTGATCGTAAGAGTTCTTGACAATCAAGGCCATGTTTGCCTAAGTCTCTTACATCACTTGGTGAAGACAAAGTGTCTAGTATAATACTTTTTATTTCTAATCTTTTGCACTTTTTATTTGGTTTTGTATTAATGACTTTAATAACTAGTTACTTATGTTGAAGGTGATCTTTCCTTATCGTTTGTCCGTGGTGTCTTGGCATTATTTTACTGTCTATATAAAATAAAGGATTTTCACCATTCATATCTCCACGGTCTATATGGAGGTATGTTGGCTACCTGGTAGGGGGTTAAGGGAACGGTTTGGTAAAGGTCTTGCCATTGTTCAGCGTTTAGAGGTCCTGCAATGGACCTGGGTCAAATTTAGTAGGACCTCCTTCAATACTTCACGGTATTGGATGGCGGGGGTCCAAACTCTTTGATCCCCTCATAAGTTAACTACTATTAATACTATAACCCGGCTATTTAGGACTGTATCCCTGCTGACTCAGACTACTTAGTCGAGGGTAACGTCACCGCCAAAAGCGGGGCCTACCACAATACTGCATTAATAACTTAATTCATTATCTTCCAATAATCCATCCCTTTAGGATTGTATCCCTGCTGACTCAAACTACTGGGGTGAGGGTAACGTCACCTTCAAAAGAGGGGCCTACTACAATAACTAAGATAATCTCTTAATTATGTGCAAAAGTGCGGAAATAATCAAAGGTTATACTAGATACGAGTCGGAACCAAGTGATTCATCTTGTCTATCTGTTTTTATTTTATTTTTATTTTCAGCATTTTAGTTAGTTTTTATTTTTCTTAGTTTAAAACATTTTTCCAAACTTTTATTTTGATTAGACGTTGAGGATAAACCGGTACTAAAAGCTCTTGTGTCCTTGGACGACCTCGGTATCTTACCAACGCTATACTACACTCAACGATGGGTGCACTTGCCCATATGTGTGTTTAGTGTTAGTGAAATATCGTGTTTTATAAATTTAAAACTTGGCTAAAGTAAGTGTTAAAAAGGGCTTAAAATATATACCTAAAATATACGACACTTCGCACGCATCAAGTTTTTGGCGCCGTTGCCGGGGACACAAGGATTTTAAGAAAGTTAGGAATCAACGGCCTAATCATCTTTTATTTTTCTTTTTTTTTAGGATTTTTCTTAGTTTTTCAGCTTCTGCAGAGCTCAGCACGGGCCGTGCCCGCTGAACACGCCCACGTGCTCAATCATTGGAACTGGCAATCCTGTTTTACATCAGACAGTAAGCTGAACACGGGGCCGTGTCCACTCAACACGCCCCCGTGCCCAAGTTTCAGTTACTGAAAACAGAACCGTTAGATCCCGACGGTTGGTAATTCCTGACATAAACATGAGTGATAGTAATTATTTTTACTTTCGGCACTCTTATGGTACGTGGTGTCAATTATGTGGAGGCGAACATGAAGAAGTAAAATGTTACTTCCTAAATTATATGCCCCACTACATGGACCCACGATCTTTTCACAACCTTAAGAGGGGCGAAAGTAAAAATAAGCACTATTTCTCCCTCGAATGCGCCCAGCCAGATATTCTAGGGGAAATGTTCCTTAGCGAATTATTTCAACTAGAAGAGCTAATTCTGAAATGGATAGAAGAGCTTAGGAAGGATTTTATTAATTCGCCCCAAGACGATACCCATGAAGAAATGTTGGAACCGCATTCCGACAACCTCGTTGCTCCCGGAAATACCTTCGTACCTAGCAAAGACTTGGACGATAGTCGTCCCTGTGTCGATTGTGCCGTGAAGGACTCCCCATCGACTTCGTTCGATGCATACATAGACCTGAGCGATTCGGCATATACCTTCTTTAACAAGAGCCCGGAAAAGGGTTGGACTTGTCCACCTAGAATGAAAATAGGAATTACCCTCACCGACAACCTCTTGCGTTCTCGCCTTAGTATAGGACAATTAAGGTATATTAGGCACTTTGGGGTTGTTCCAACCAGTAAGGAACCACCCGATATCGGGGAGATCCTTGAATTAGCAAAACTCCATAAAGCAGCCTCCAGACACGGGGCCGTGTCCAGGTCAACACGCCCCGTGCTCACTAAAAAGATTCTCTGCTGATTTGGTCAGAATACGGACAAAATGTGTCAGGATTTTCTCTGCACACGGGGCCGTGTCCAGTCAACACGGGGCCGTGCCCAGGGCGCTGTCGTTTTCTTTAAATGCAGCCTGATTCCTGCTCATTTTGACCACTTCAATTGACAGAGATCTCTGGAATTTTCACTCATACCATCCTAGGTAAGTGTCAAAAGAAGGTTCCAAGGGACCCTCTTGTCCTTCCCACTTTTATTCATTTCCTCCTCTTTCAAAATTTTTCAAAAGTTCCTCCATGGAAGCTTGGAAATCCTTTGATTCCAATCCTCTATGTGAAGTTTGTAAGGTTATTTGCTAAAGATTCTGGGTTAAAGTTAGTTGAATAACTTTACTTTAAATTATCCAAGCTTAAAACCCAGATAACAATCATAAAAATAATTTAAAACTCCAAGAATCTTTAGCCAAAAATCCTGCAGACAAATGGACACGGGGCCGTGCTCAACGAGCACGGGGACGTGTCCAGGGGCTCTGTTTTGTAAAAATTTAGTTTTCCTCGGTTTTCTTCACAGAAAATGGCAAGCAGAACAAGCGGATCGTCTTCAAGGAATAACCGACAAGGGAGGAGATCTTCAACAGCAGAAGACTCTCTTGTAAACTATGTTTACGCTCTAAGGGAGGCTATTGATGAAATGACGGGAGTGGAAGAAGCATTGATCGACCGTATCAACCATCTTTCTGTGGGGCTGGAGGGCTGTCTCCATGAAGTAAACCTCTTGCACCAGAGGTTGAATCTTCTCACCTCCCCGCCTTTGGTTCCCATAATAACCCAAAGGGCGTGGAACGTGGTACCCGAAGTTGTCATTCCAGCTGAATGGTACGCCATGCACCAAGAACTTCCTCGAAGAGTGGTGCAAGGAGTCCCGGTGAATGTTCCCCCTCAACCACCAATAGCAGAAGAAAACGAAGCCGCATTCTTCCTCCCTAGAGAGATTGAAGAATGGCTTTAAACAAAGTTTAGGAAGGAACTCGTTCGGCTAGAAGTCCTACTCTATCGGGAAATCATTCTCGAAATTTTCCTAAAATTAGTAGAACTCCTAATGATAACCTCGTGTACTTGCTGACCTATCTAGTTAAGTTTTAATTTAGGATTATGTAAGTTCTCTCTATGATGAAATGAAATGATGGTTTTAATGTTTGGATGGTTTGTAATGAATAAAACACACTCATGGTGGTAAAGGATGAAAAGAGGAACGAGAAAAATGATCCCATGCACAAGAACAAGGCAACCCGACAATTTTCTCCCTTTCAGAAGGATCAACACGGGCCGTGCCCAACCAACACGGCCCCGTGTTGAACAACCTGCAGAAAACGCCCAGTACAGGTAACTGGACACGGGCCGTGTTCACCCAACACGCCCCCGTGTCCAGACTTCTGTTTCTCTTATTTCAATTTTGTTACTGGCACTTGAACACGGGGCCGTGCTCAGCGCCCAGTAACACAAATTTTTGCTTTTTAAAACACTATTTTACACATCTAATCAACCTAAAAATTTATTTTTGGGACACATTGAGGACAATGTGTAATTTAAGTGTGGGGGGGATGCTAAAACCTTGAATTTTGCAAGTCCTAAATACAAGCCTTACACAAAACTCTATTGGAACCGCTAATCACCCCAAATTTTTTCAAAAAAAATTCATTTTTTTACTTGTCTAGGTTTAACTCGGGAAATTCAAGCTCTCAAAAATGTTATATTTTTACAAATTTACAACCGATAGCGTAGTGATAAAAAGAACCAACATAAGAAAATTATGAAAATGCATGACAAACTTATTTAAAATTTGATTATATATACTTGATCACATAAAAACCCATTCCCACAAAAGTGAGTTTTGAGCCTTTATTGAGCACTCAATTTCATACCATTTGACTAAATGCTCATTTTTCGTTTCTTGTGTGAATAGCCGCTTGGTTCTTACGACTCTAGAACTTGCCATGACAATACATTCCCGGTCCTTATCAACTTAAACCCGAGTAAGTAAATGATAGAGGCATTAGGACTAACCTTTTTCATTTCCACACCATTATTTTTCTTTTTTTTACCACCTACCCAAAAATCCCCCTAGTTAGCCCCTTTGAGCCTAAACCTTTTCGTTTCATCACCCAAAACAAAAACCATTTCACCCACCAAAACCTTTTTCATTTTTACCCTTTATTTTAGTAACAAGTTCGGTTCTTCGGAAAAAAAAAAAAAAAAATATTTATGAAGCAGAAAGAAAATAAACAAACAAAGTAATCAAAAATAACTTTGTTTGAATAAAAGCTTCATCAAAAATAAAAGGTTGCAAAAATACGAAAACCGACACTTGTTACGCTTTTTAGCCCTTTTTCTACTAACCACTAACCCAACCACCTACCTTTAACCCTAGCCAACCCTTAACCCACAAAGTCCTCTTGATATCTACAAAGGTATAAAAGTTAAAAAGGAGGAGGATTGATTTCTTGGCAAGCTTATGGTAGGAGTAAGTTCCATGCCGCTCTCGAGTGATTCACTAAAAATACACCTTCGGCCGAGTGTGAGTGATTTCCCCGCGAGGTATGTGAACTTGTATATAAATAGAATTTTAAAAAGGCATGTTATGCCCAAATAAGTAATTTCTTTTATGAACAGTTCTAAATAAATCATTACGAATAGGAGTGTAAATAAATAAAAATAAAACCCTAAAAAGATCTTGGAAATCCCGACACTCTATGACAAGCCCAAAACCTTCTCTTCTACATATTCCATTTGGGAGTGTAAGCCAAATATTAAAGAGTTTTGCTTGAGGACAAGCAAAAGTTCAAGTGTGGGGGTATTTGATGTGTGTAAAATGCAACATATAAATTACATCAAATGAGGCATAAAACTAACCCTTTTTTAGTACTAATATTGGAAAAAGAGTGTTTTTGTCTTCCTTTTGTATTTTCAGGATTAAATGAGCTCAAAAACGCAAAAGAAGCAAAAAGACAGCTAAATCCAACATAAATACAAGAAAAGGAACATTAGTGGATTGCCCGAACCCTCAACGGCACCTTCCAAAGCAAAATAAAGAAAACAGAAGGCTGAACACGCCCCGTGCTCAGCCAGCACGGGGTCGTGCCCAAGAAGCAGCAGAAAAGACAAACCTATAGAAGCTTCTATTGCCCACCACGGGCCGTGCTCAGCGGACACGGGGGGCGTGCCGAAAGTACTGCAGGCGCATTAATTGTAATTGCGAATTACAATTAATGAAGAGAGAGAGTGTCAGACAGGCACGGGGCCATGCCCAGCGGACACGGGGCCGTGCCCAGGCTTCTGTTCAGCCTATAAATAGGAGTGCTTGGTTTCATTGCAACTCATCCCTTGGCACACCACCTCTCTCACACTTCATCCACCACCCACCACCATCACAACACCATCATCCACCACCATCATCCATTGTCCATCATAGAGTGTGTGAGTCGTCTCGGGATCCAAGATTGATCGTAAGAGTTCTTGACAATCAAGGCCATGTTTGCCTAAGTCTCTTACATCACTTGGTGAAGACAAAGTGTCTAGTATAATACTTTTTATTTCTAATCTTTTGCACTTTTTATTTGGTTTTGTATTAATGACTTTAATAACTAGTTACTTATGTTGAAGGTGATCTTTCCTTATCGTTTGTCCGTGGTGTCTTGGCATTATTTTACTGTCTATATAAAATAAAGGATTTTCACCATTCATATCTCCACGGTCTATATGGAGGTATGTTGGCTACCTGGTAGGGGGTTAAGGGAACGGTTTGGTAAAGGTCTTGCCATTGTTCAGCGTTTAGAGGTCCTGCAATGGACCTGGGTCAAATTTAGTAGGACCTCCTTCAATACTTCACGGTATTGGATGGCGGGGGTCCAAACTCTTTGATCCCCTCATAAGTTAACTACTATTAATACTATAACCCGGCTATTTAGGACTGTATCCCTGCTGACTCAGACTACTTAGTCGAGGGTAACGTCACCGCCAAAAGCGGGGCCTACCACAATACTGCATTAATAACTTAATTCATTATCTTCCAATAATCCATCCCTTTAGGATTGTATCCCTGCTGACTCAAACTACTGGGGTGAGGGTAACGTCACCTTCAAAAGAGGGGCCTACTACAATAACTAAGATAATCTCTTAATTATGTGCAAAAGTGCGGAAATAATCAAAGGTTATACTAGATACGAGTCGGAACCAAGTGATTCATCTTGTCTATCTGTTTTTATTTTATTTTTATTTTCAGCATTTTAGTTAGTTTTTATTTTTCTTAGTTTAAAACATTTTTCCAAACTTTTATTTTGATTAGACGTTGAGGATAAACCGGTACTAAAAGCTCTTGTGTCCTTGGACGACCTCGGTATCTTACCAACGCTATACTACACTCAACGATGGGTGCACTTGCCCATATGTGTGTTTAGTGTTAGTGAAATATCGTGTTTTATAAATTTAAAACTTGGCTAAAGTAAGTGTTAAAAAGGGCTTAAAATATATACCTAAAATATACGACACTTCGCACGCATCACTCATCACCTATCCTTAGGTGATTATTTTCAAAACCTCCCCTGATCTTTTTCAATTCTCATCAAAGTCTTGGGCTCTAATAACGAACTCGTGCAATCTGGAAGGGTGAATGCCTGTATTCTGAGTTTTCTGTCTAGGCAAGCACTTCGTATATATCCTAACTCGAAGGACCAGTTGTGCTTACCTGGGAATTCTTGGGATGAGTGTTCACTTATAGGCTAAAGCATGACTTCATTAAGTTATAAGAACCCAAATACTTTGACTTGTCATTTATTCGTGGAATAAATGATATCTATCTTGTTATGTGTTTTCTCTTATCCCCTTTAAATTCACGAAATTGTTTTATCTCATTCTAATCTTATACTTTATCTACCTCATGTAGATGCCTCCTAAACGTGGACCACAAAACGAAATCCCAACCGTAGAATTGGCAACCGTCATTACTCAACAACTTACCGCAGCTCTTCCTAACTTGGTTACTCAACTCGTACAAGCTACAAATGGAAACGGAATCAATGGAAATGGTCACAACAATAACAATGTCCCTTGTAACTTCAAGCATTTCAACTCATGTCATCCCTCCAAATTTACTGGCAATGAAGGTGCAACCGGACTGTTGCAATGGTTCGAGAGTATGGAGAACACGTTTCGCCATAGTCAATGTACCGAGGCACGAAAAGTGGAGTTTGCCACAAGTGTCTTCCAAAAGAGGGCATTAACGTGGTGGAATGGCATCATGAGAGATCGTGGTGCAAACGTTGCGATGGCTCTTACGTGGGAAGAACTGCGAGCCCTTATGCTAAAGGAATTTTGCCCACGTAATGAAATGCGGGCTTTGGAGGATGAATTTCATGACCTCAAGCAAGACAGTGGTGAAAACCGCGCGTATATTGATCGCTTTGAGGAATTATACATCCTCTGTGACAGCACCAAGTTATTACCTCTCGACCGCTTGATTGAGAAGTTCATCGATGGTCTCCCACCAATCATCAAACACATAGTGACCGGAAGCAAACCGGCCACACTTCGTGACGCAAGTGAACTTTCCGCAAATCTCACCGACGCTCAAGTTAAAGAGGGTAACTTGACCCGTAAGGGTAAAACTTCATCGAAGGGTTCAAGTGACAAAGGCAAGGCTGAGAACTCCGGGGCACAACCGTCTAGGAACACAAGGAACTCCAACAAGCGCAAGGCCATCAAAAACTTTGCGGCTACAACTCCTGCTCCAGTAAATCCAGCTGCTCCTCCTGCCAAGAAACCATATGTTGGCGATTTACCTTTGTGCACTCGCTGCAACTATCATCACCATACTCGCTCTCAGTGCCGTCTATGCACAAATTGCGGTCGTTTGGGTCATCTTGCTGCAAATTGCCGCATGAATCCTCAAGCTGTTACTCCTCCTGCTGCCCCTGCTGCTCAACAACCACGATACCCAATTGGAACATGCTTCAATTGTGGTGATCCAAACCACTACAGACGGGAATGCCCCAAGCTTGCAAATGCTCAGCCTGCTCGTGGTCGAGTCTTTAATTTGAACGTCAATGAAGCGCGCGCCGCTAACGATGTGGTCAATGGTACGTTTCTCGTTAACAATCACTATGCCTCTGTTTTATTTGACCCGGGTGCAAATCGGAGTTTTGTTTCACTAGAATTTGAACCTTTACTTGCTAAACCACGTACAAAACTGCATGAACCATTTGAAGTCATAGTTGCTAGTGGTGATCTCTCAGTGCTAGATTCTGTTATACCTGATTGCACACTTGAACTCCTTGGGCACGTCTTTCCAATTAATCTCATACCAATGAAGCTTGGATGTTTCGATATCATCGTGGGCATGGATTGGCTCTCCCCGAATCATGCCGAAGTCGTTTGTCATGATAAATTTATTCGCATACCTTTGCCGTCTGGTAAAATTCTGAAAGTCTATGGGGAAGGACCTTATAAAAGTCTTAACCTCATATCCTGTATTCAAGCTCGAAGGTATCTACGCAAGAAATATGTAGCTTTTCTAGCTCATGTGGTAGATAAGAAGGAAGCTACCAGAAACATCAAAGACATCCCAATCATCCGGGATTTTCCTGAAGTGTTTCCCGATGATCTACCTGGCTTACCTCCTATCCGACAAGTTGAATTTCGTATTGATCTTGTTCCCGGTGCTACCCCTATTGCTAAATCTCCTTATCGTCTTGCACCTTCCGAGATGCAAGAACTTGCTACTCAACTTCAAGAATTATCCGACAAAGGTTTCATTCGCCCCAGTTTTTCTCCGTGGGGAGCTCCTGTCCTATTCGTCAAGAAGAAAGATGGATCCATGCGCATGTGTATTGATTATCGAGAGTTGAATAAACTCACTATCAAAAACCGCTATCCTCTACCACGTATTGATGATCTATTCGATCAACTCCAAGGTGCCACATGTTTCTCGAAGATTGACTTGCGTTCTGGCTATCATCAACTCCGTGTTCTTGAAGACGACATTCCAAAGACTGCCTTTCGTACTCGTTATGGTCATTACGAGTTTACTGTCATGCCATTCGGATTAACTAACGCTCCTGCTGTCTTCATGGATTTGATGAATCGTGTTTGCAAACCTTATTTGGATAAGTTTGTCATTGTTTTCATTGATGACATTCTTATCTATTCCAAAACCAAAGCCAAGCATGAGAATCACCTTCGTTTAATCTTAGACCTCCTAAAGAAAGAACAACTTTACGCTAAGTTCTCTAAATGTGAATTTTGGCTTAAGGAAGTTCAATTTTTGGGACACATTGTTAACGACAAGGGAATTCACGTGGATCCTGCAAAGATTGAAGCCGTAAAGGATTGGAGTACTCCTACTACTCCAACCGAAATTCGTTCATTCCTTGGTTTAGCGGGTTACTACCGTCGATTCATTTCTAACTTTTCCAAGATTGCTGTTCCGCTTACTTCTTTAACTCACAAGGATAAACCCTTTGAGTGGGGACCAAAGCAAGATGAAGCTTTTCAAATCCTTAAACAAAAGCTTTGCGACGCTCCTATTCTAACTCTTCCCGACGGTAATGATGATTTTGTTGTTTATTGCGATGCTTCAAATCTTGGCTTAGGCTGCGTCCTCATGCAACGAGGCAAAGTCATAGCCTATGCTTCTCGTCAACTCAAACAGCATGAAAAGAACTACACTACCCATGATCTGGAATTGGGTGCTGTAATTTTTGCCCTTAAAATTTGGAGACACTACCTATATGGTACAAAATGTGTGATTTTCACCGATCACAGAAGTCTTCAACACATCTTTGATCAGAAGGAATTGAATATGCGACAACGTAGATGGGTTGAGCTTCTAAACGACTATGATTGCGAAATTCGCTACCATCCTGGTAAGGCGAATGTTGTTGCCGACGCTTTAAGTCGTAAGGAACGCATTAAACTACATAGCATACAAATCCATTCTGACATCCAAACCCGTATTCTCCAAGCACAACTAGATGTTGTGGCCAGCGGTGATTTACTTGTTGAATTACCTCATAAAATTGATCTCCTTCTCGAGATCAGGGAAGATGGCTTACGACATTTCAAGAATCGTTTGTGGGTTCCAAATCGTGACAATCTTCGTACACTCATAATGGAGGAAGCCCACAAATCTCGTTATTCAATTCATCCCGGTGCTGACAAGATGTATATGGATCTTCGGAACCTTTATTGGTGGCCCGGAATGAAAGGGGATGTTGCCCTTTACGTATCCAAATGCCTTACATGTTTGAAGGTTAAAGCTGAACACCAAAGACCTTCTGGATTACTGGAACAACCCGAGATTCCTGTGTGGAAATGGGAAGAAATTACTATGGATTTCGTAACCAAATTACCCCGCACTTCTCGTGGTCATAATAGCATTTGGGTAATCGTCGATCGCTTAACCAAATCAGCTCACTTTTTGCCAATCCGAGAAGATGACTCTACTGCTAAGCTTGCTAAACTCTACCTTGACGAGATTGTTGCTCGTCATGGTGTACCTTTGAATATCATTTCTGATCGTGATGGCCGTTTTACCTCTCATTTTTGGGAATCTCTACAATCTGCTTTGGGAACTCAGCTAAATCTCAGCACAGCATATCACCCTCAAACTGATGGTCAGTCTGAACGAACCATTCAAACTCTTGAGGATATGTTACGAGCTTGTGTCATAGACTTTAAAGGTAATTGGGATTCACATCTACCTTTGATTGAATTCTCGTACAACAATAGTTACCACTCCAGTATTAGAATGGCACCTTTTGAAGCTCTTTATGGTCGCAAGTGTCGTTCCCCTGTTTGTTGGAACGAGACTAGAACACAAGTTACTGGTCCTGAGATAATCCAAGAAACGACCGACAAAATCTTTAAAATTCGTGACAACCTCATAGTAGCTAGAAATCGTCAAAAGAGGTATGCTGATAAAAAACGCAAACCCCGTGAATTCCAAGTCGGTGAAATGGTACTTCTCAAGGTTTCTCCTTGGAAAGGTATTGTACGCTTTGGGAAGAAAGGAAAACTAGCTCCACGATATGTTGGTCCTTTTAAGATTATCGAAAAGGTTGGTAAAGTAGCCTACAAACTTGAGTTACCTCCTGAACTCAGCAACGTTCATCCCACCTTTCATGTTTCCAACCTCAGAAAAGGCCTTGATGACGAAAACCTTCATGTACCACTTAACGATATTCGCATCGACGACTCCATGCACTTTGTGGAAAAACCAGTAGAAATCATGGAACATGATGTGAAGAAGCTAAGACGAAAACGCATAACTATCGTTAAAGTACGTTGGGAATCCAAACGTGGCCCAGAGTTCACTTGGGAACGCAAGGCTGATATGATGGCCAAGTATCCACATCTTTTTCCAAAAGATCCTCCTACATCAATTTCGGGACGAAATTCTCAAAAGTAGGGGAGACTGTAACCATCCTGGTTTTTCACACATGTTTTGTTTGACTTCCATTGTAACAAATACCGTATTTGGAATGAAATTTATTTGAACATACTTGCTTTGTGCTCATACATGCTTATACAAATACAAACACGTGAAACAATTTCAAATTTTGTTGAGTTTTATGCTATCAAACAAGTTTACATAATCTATAAGGACCTATTTGACATTCTTTAAAGCTTGCTTGAAATTATCATTTTTATTTCAAGGACTAAAACCGTCATTTTTAGAAAGTACAAAAGTTCGGGGGGCTAAATTGTCATTTTTGAAACTATATAAGTACGAGGGTTAAAAGTGCTATTATTTCAAACCACAAGTTTAGGGTCCTTTTAGTCATTTTTGAAACCTATTTATAAAAGAAATAAATATAATTTATTTTAATTATAAAAGTCTAGGGTTCATATAGTCATTTTTCTAAAGTTAAACTTTAGGGGCCATTAGTGCCATTTTTTTTTCTATAATTAACTAAAAACATTAACTGAGTTAGTGTTTTATTAAAGGATCCCTTCAACATGACTTAACCTAGTTAGTCTTTCTAGTTAACTGTTACAGGGACCATAGTGCACTAACTGAAACCCCAGGGACCAATCTGTCATATCTGAAAATGCCGTATTTTAATAAAAAAAAAGGGGGTTTCAAAGAAACGCTCCAACCGGGACTCGAACCCGCGCACACCCACAAACCAAACACGCGCATAACCGGCTGGACTACCAGCTTGGTTGTGATAGTTGATGAATTATAGCATATATATATAAACGTTAAAACAGATCTGAATTTTTCAAACATATCTGCAGTCGCGACTGCCGACCAAAACACACCCAATCCGACAAAAATCGAACCATTATCACTTAAATCATCAACCGCGAGTCCCCAACCCCATTACCAACTCATTTTCGCTTTAATTCGACACACTTTATTGCCCATTCGGCTATAATTCTAACTTTTTATAAAAAAATTTAAAGTGAAACGAACCCATTGATTCCTGTCGATTTTGTGTTGATTTGAAGTATTATATAAACTCCCTGAAACCATACGAAACTCTCACACCTCTTACATTACTCAAACAATATCGAAAGTAGCCGGAACCGAACCTGCAACTGGCCGGAATTCGTTCCATTCGCCGGAGTTAGCCGTTTCTTCGATATAATCGATACCGGTTCGTATTTATTTGTGCAATTAGTTTGTTTATGATAATACAATATGTATGTTAAGTTAATTGAAGTATAATCACGGTTTGGATAGTTAATCGGGCCTGTTGACTTTATGAGTTGACCGATTTGGGGAGATGATGAACAGTCTTTTATTTATTTATTTATTTTTTTTACAGTTATTCATTTATTTCCTAATAAATCGAAAATAATTAGTTAAAACCTGGAAATTTTAACATAGTTATTTTAAACACTGATACAATTATTAAAAATATTATGTTAGTAAAAATGTTTATAAAACTATTTTTTTTATAAATTAAAAATAGTTTAATCTTTACAAAATTATAATAATTCGAATTTAGTGAATTAATTATTGAAATTTTTATAGTAGTTATTTTACATGTTGGACTTTACAAAAATAATATTGTTACTGATATTTTATGTAAATTTGATATTTATATAAATAAATCAGTATTTATACTTATTTATATAGTTTAATTTAATGTAATTAAATTATATAACTATATATTTTTAATCCAAAATTATTTTTATGACAAAATATGCATTATTCTGAGTTTATATAGAATAAGAATCTGAATTTTTTTTATATTTAATTATTTAGATGATTAAACTTATATAAACTTATTTATGGTTATTTTAACCATTTTAATTCATTTTATTTGTTTAAAATGAATCCAAGGCCATAATAATTATTTTAAATCAGAAATACTAAAGTTCATTAATTAAAAATGTTATTTTTAATTATTCAGATTTAATATAATTATTTTGATAATTAATCATATAACTATCATATGTATTCTTTTAAACAAAATATTTATTATTTATCAAATAATATATATTTTAACCATTTAAATTAATTTATAATTTTTATAAATTAATTATATCACTTGTACAATATTTTACAAATAATCATTATATTTAATTATGTTATTCAATTATACTAATTAATTATTATTTGATTTATTATTACAAATATTTATATTAAAACAATTACATATCTTTGCAATGTTATTATTTATGTTAAATTAATATTTTTCATAAATAATTCCGTTATATCATATTCATTTTCCGAGTCCTCTTGTTAGGTTATCCAAATCACATAATTACCATTTAATCAAAACACTACCGAATCCTATAGATTTAGGATTTCCAATTATCCAATTAAACATTATTGTTGATACATATTCCATATTGTTGCATGTTCAATCAATTAGAGTGACGTGGAATCTTATTCCCAAGAACTCTCACACTTTGCATATTTGTTTGGACTTAACCAAAATCAAGGTGAGTTCATAGTCCCTTTTTACATTACTTTTGGGATGATACATATGTTACAATGTGATACAAACTATTTGCTATACATGGTTTCCCCGATTGTTTTTGCATTTGCTTAATACTTTGTTGTTTACTTTAAGAAGTTTACGTTCATTAGCATGTACTTGCCCATCGGTTGTATTATAGCGCTATAGGAATTGACGCCCCATCTCACTTCTCAAACTATTTGTTGCAATTGTTGTTGTTGTTGGTACTCATGTGAAACTTAGAAGTGAGGTGATATTTCCGAGTATCGTCATAGGTTTGAATGTACCACTAAGTAACTACATGTATTACTCTTTTGCTATAAAGACATATCGACAACCACTTTTGTTGAAACTATATCTATATCACATTGACAACTTTTTTTTGCAGAACAAAACCTATGAATTCACTCAACCTTTGTTGATCCTTTTACTCCTAACACATGTTTCAGGTGACAATGTGTGATGCCATATATTGCAAGAATGTCTCACATAGGATGGATCAAGACTTATTGCCTTAGATTTAATCCGAATCAATTATGCTTGTTAAACAATTTGTTATTTTGTAATTTGCTTTTGTACTTGTATTTCTTTCAGATTTGAATGCAATCTACATAATTGAACTTTAATCATATTTCAACTTAATTTAATCTCCATGTGCTCAAATGCATTCTATCAAGTTTCGTGACACCTTTGGCTTTCCGCCTCCGGCCGGGGTGTTACAGAAGACATTCTCATATGGTTCTGATGTGGCTTTATTAATCGTTGATGATCGTGGTTGTTATGGTGGATGCCAACGGTGAGACGACGGTCAAGCGGCTATGGTTCCGATCCACTTCCGACCATGGTGCTTTAGGGTTTAGAAGACGCTGATGCTTTCTAATTGTCCTACTGGTAAAGTTCACCGATGATGTTGATTTTGATTATGATTGAATAGCTTTAGGGTTTTATATTTGATTGATTTGAATATTCTATGGCTCATCTGTTGCGTAGTTGTGATATGGTGTGTTGGATTCGAAATTAGGTTAAATTCGTTTATTAAACGTTTGATTTTTATTTTGATTGTTGTGCAGGTGTAGTTTGTTTATACTTATGTTATACGAACGATGTAATGTTTATACGGGTTATAATGTTTATACGGTCTGTGTGGTTATATGGGCCTTTAAACCGCAAACAATGGCTGTACGGGGTTGTATGAGGTGTTTTACCAACTCATCATATTGGGCATAATGTTTATATGGGTCATATGAGTTGTTCTTGAAAATGAAAAGGGCTGTATGATGCGTTAGACTGACATGACAGAAACAAATGCCATACGGCCCCATATGACCATGTGCTGCCATTTATACGATCTGTATGATGATTGGGGGTGGTGTATGTATTTTTTTCGCATTACGTTTTTATGATTTTTTTGCTGATTAATTAATACGTTTGATATCGAGGAAGAGTTTAAGAAATTTGGTAAGATCAGACAAGATGGTGTTGCAATAATAACCCGAAAGTTTAGTTCTTCTGACATCTTGATTGGTAACTTGCTTTTTTAGCCTTAAAAGACTAACGATGAGTAATTTATCTCAACTCAGGATCCAGATGTCTGTTATGCGTTTGTTGAGTTTGAAGACATCACTGGTGTTCACAATGCAATCAAGGTTTGACTCTGTTTATTACTTTATGTAATTATAAAATTTGATTAATAAAATTTGAATTATTCGCTTTATAAGTTCTTGAAACTTGGAACGCAAAATGTATTATTGTGCCTTTTTATTAGATCAGGAGCACTTCTATACGAGAAAACATGCTTTAGCGATCTAGAAAGATGAATTATTTCTAAGCTGAGTAGCTTAATTTGATTAATAGTCTCATTATGCTTTTCATGCATACTGATCCTCTCAAATGTTTAATTAGGCTTTGAGCAATGAATGACGAAAATGTTACTATTTTGAATGAACATTTCGATGTGGTAAGCTTAAAAAAGTCTAATCTTTACTTTACTTAACATTATTAAAAAACAAGTCTTGATCATAAAACAATTAGTAGGTTTGTGGCTCCTTTACAGGGTGTTTTATCCATGGATGGGAACACTATGCCTCCTGCACCAATTCAGGTAGTGCTCCTTGCTTTTATAGCACAATTACTGTTGTTTTCTGTATATCTTATTGGATGTTAATGTTGGCTTTCTTACTACATTTATTCACACATCCAAGACCAAAAAGGTGCGCCACACATTGCTGATTTGTAATGGTTGTTATGTCTTGAACGGTGAACTCATAGATTATAATTATTAGGTAGGTTTGATTTTAGAATGATTAAAAGATGCATTATTTTATTTGTACATTATACACAGACACTTAAGTTTATGCTTTTTGACCTGAAAGTTACATGGTTGTCGGATCATAACGAAAGAATGATTGACATTTGCACATAAGTCATAGCGCAAAACTTAGAAAGGTAAACTCTCCTTCATTAGATCATAACAGTTATTATGAGTTGATTAAGGTTATTGTTCTTCTCAAATGGGTCAAATAAATAAACCAAGATCATAACAGATTAATATTGCGTCAAGATCTGGTAGAAAAATATTCATTTGAGCATGAAAATGGATTGTTTGAGGATTATAAATTACTAAAATATGTGTTTTGTACTTTAAATATATTGTCTTAAATATTAGTACTATTAGTCAACTGCTTCCTATTACTCCGATTATGAAGTAGTCATTATGATTCGTTCACATATAAATGGGTTGTGTTCTATCTATAATGGGTCAAATAGGTTAAGCTTAAAGAAATACGGGTTAAATGGATTAAAAGTTGAATGTCATCTTAAATGTATTTGATTGTATATTGAGGAGACCAGAAGTCAAGGTCTTTATTATTTTATCAGATACTATCACCTGCCATAAAGTAGTAACCGGCGATATAGCATCATATGAAAAAGCACCAACCGGCGATATTGAAATAATATTTGTTTCGAAACTTTTGCTAAACATATTGTCAATAAATATATTGTTAACAGTGTATTATAAATATCATATCTTTTTTTACTTGCTGTATATATAGCACAAGTAACATGTTACATTTGAACTCAACTGAGGATAATTATGTGGAATTGGCAGGTTGGGTTACGATTCTTACAATATATCTGCTTTGTTTCTCGAGTTTTGGGTAACATCTTATATTTTGCGATGACGATCAACAAAACCCAGGGCCAGTCGCTATCTAAGGTTGGTTTGTACTTGAGACAACCAGTTTTCACACATGGTCAATTGTACGTAGCTTTATCGAGGGTTACAAGACGAGATGGAATCAAGCTACTAATACTTGACAACGAAGGCAGACCTACAAATAAAACAATGAATGTTGTATATAAAGAGATCTTCAATAACTTGTGAAATTTTTATGTTTACTGAGTATTTTCGTTATTTCAAGTACTTTCTATGATTTATCTTAATATTCGAACGTAACTGTAATAAAGTATTTACGTATTAAAGTATAATTTTTTTGTTGTTAAGCCACCCGTGTATTACACGGGAACTTAGACTAGTTTAATTATATTCAATGATAATTTATTTATTACTAGATTGATATTTGGGAGTTTGATATTTATCGTCCGCCCAATCTTCGTCTAACATATAGCCTTCATATTCTTAGTGCTTTACATATATTTTATATTATCTAAATCATTAATTATAATTTATATTGATTGATATGAAACTTTGTTCATGTTTGAACTTAGTATATAAAGACAAATATAAAGTTTGAACTATTTTATTATAGATGTCGTGGTCCATTAAACTAAACTTTATACAATGGTAAAGTCAAATAAAAACTATTTAACTTTATAATTTTTGTCTCGCAGTAGTTGGTTGCTATATTATGTCTCCCAAAAGACACCTGGTAGCATGGAGGTCGGCGTGGTGGGGGTAGCCGTGAGCGAAGAGGAGGTGGTGGGGCCTATGCTCATCAATTAATGAAATGATTTTTTCTTTTTTACTTTTTCAGATTTTAATATTATTTCAATTGGGTGTGAAAGGGGGAGTTTTTTTCCATGATGTTGTTGGTAGGTAAACTATTTACCAAAATGGTGTTGGTGGAAAAGTATTTACCAAAATAGTGTTTTTAGTAGATTCTTTTGTTTCGCATTCCTAATCTCATTCGATGATTATAATAATTTGAATACCTATAATTTAATCATGGTATTGTGTCTTTCACTTAACTTATTACCCCACTATAAATAAGCAACACGTTGTTGCTTCATATGCTTGTACCCTATGCATAGAGTGTTTCTCAAAAAAAAAAAAAAAAAACTTAAATTTTCACTTTCAACCTATAAGTTTTTTATCTTTTACATTTTAACCTTTTTGAATTTTTTTACTTTTAACCTTAAAACTTTTCATCTTTTACAATTTAACACAAACACTTTTTTCTGTTCAACTTTAGCCCCTCGTACTTTTATCTTTCACGGGTTTTTCGTTTTATTGCGAGTCAACACGCCGCAACGCGCATGGGGGTTCAATGTTTTTTCGTCTATTTTTTTTAGTTTGACAGGCCCTGTCGAAACGCGTCTATTTTTCTCCGTTTGACAAGTTTATCGCAACGCGGAGGTCCCAAATAGACTTAGTTATTATTTTCTACGTTTTACATTACGTCTAACTTTTGCATTAACATGAAGCAATGGGTGTGCGTGGTTCAACAATTTTACGTCTGCTTTCCGTTCGATGTTATTTATTCCTTTTTTATTTATTTTATTTTTACGAGCTTTTCTGATGTTGGTGGTTGCTGGCAATGGTGTGGCATTAGTGTTACTTGGCATGATTTTACGAACGTATTTAACCTATTAAGCTTTCTATTAATAATTTGTTTCGAGTTTACCTCTATACCTCCTTTACTTAAAAAAATACTTTTACGTGCATATTTTTTATGTATGTGTTGGTATGAATTTAATTTGCTCTACGTTTCGACGTAAACTTTTTCTGAAAACGAGCTAGGCCAAATATAATTTGTTTTCCTATAAGAAAACCATTTTTAGGTACATATTTTTATGTACGTTTCGGTATAAATTCAAGTTGGTGTATCTTTTGACGTAAACTATTTTGGGAAACGAGTCAGGTCAAATATAATATGTTTTCGTGCTTATTTTATGAATGTTTTGTAAAATTTGTTTCGAATCGAGTGGAGTCAAATCAGAGTTTCTTTTTCCCCCTTTTTTTTCAAAAGCTCTAATTAATCTCTTTTAATTATACATGTCAACTTTTCCGTTACATGTGTTACGTTTTCTATGTATGAGTCGGGTCACATATAATACGTTATGATTGTACGGTATAAATTTGATTTACTTTATGTTTTGATCCAATCACAATGCTTATATAGGTTACATTGAGTTCAATCGGAAATGTCGAAACACGCGTTTTCATATGATTAACGCATCACATAACGTTTGGAATAATCAATTCGACTTTTGCGACGTACCCGCGCTGCAACGCGCGCGGTCTTATTCCTAGTTTTTATTAAATCTTAAAAAAGCTTTTTTTAATCAAACCTACTTATATAAAAAAAAAACCTTCGTGTGATCTCATTAACTTTATTTATACACACTTATACTCTCATAACTATATAATTAATAAAAAAACTGAATATTATATTAAAACTCTAGTTGATAAGACTTGTTAAAAAACAATTGAACTCATTTTCAGAATATTATTCGTGCTTTTTTTTTCTACACAAACTATTGATTTTGTTGCATTATTTTTTGTCAAGTTACGACATTACAGGTATCCACATACATATTAGTGGGATAGTTAACACATCGACTTGATAAAAAAATATTAATTAACTGTTTCATTGTAAAAAAATAAATAAAGAAAAACATTTTTATTTACCTTAAACCGTAAATTTTATTTATCTTATTTTAATAGAGGGAATAAATGTCGTGTAACTCAGACATTAAAACTTGATTTAAAAAAAAAGTTAACAACAAAATGAGTGACTAAAAAAATCTGAACTTGATTTATAAAAAAATAGGCTTTTTTTTAGGGGTATTGGATTTTAATAATCCCAAGTTTCACTAATTGGCCGGTAATAATCCCAACTTCAAAAATGGCCTACAACAGTCCCAACTTGTAAGATTGGTGGTGGTCTCGTTTGGTGGTTTCAGGGGTAAAACGGGTCGCCGAAATAAGTTGCAGGTCACCAGAGTTGGGTATTTTGAACTTCTGTGCAGCGGAGAAGATTACAGGAGGTCGGAGATGATTGGTTGTGGTCTCGTTTGGTGGTTTCAGGGGTAAAACGGGTCGTCGGAATAAGTTGCAGGTCACCGGAGGTGGTGATGGTGCCACGTCAGCAGCCCAGTCAGCAAAAAACTAACTGGGTTATAACCCAGTTAGCAAAGGATCATTGGTGGCCAAAATCTTACAAGTTGGGACTGTTGTAGGCCATTTTTGAAGTTGGGATTATTACCGGCCAATTAGTGAAACTTGGGATTATTAAAATCCAATACCCCCTTTTTTTAAGGTTCTTAAAGAAAAGATGTTAGGTGAGAGACATAATACCATGATTAAATTAATAGTTATTCAAAGAATTTGAATTATTCAATGAGGTTTAGGAGTGATGAACAAATAAATCTTCAAAAATACTACTTTAGTAAATACTTTTGCAACAACACCATTTTGGTAAATATTTTATCAACCAACACCATTATGGGAAAAAACCTCGTGAAAGGGGGTAAGACCATAGTAGGGGTTTCTAAAGGAAAGATGTATCAGAGGTGGTAATCATTTTATCAAGGCCGGCTTTGAGAATTCGTGTACCATTTTCGAGCTCGAAAAAATGTGCCCTTAGGCCTTAACGAAATTGAGTATTGTGCTCACTAAAGGTCTAAACCTAATGCCAAAAGGGTTAATAACTAATCTAAACCATAAGAATAGTTTTGTAAGAGGGCCTATGTTGGTGTTTGTATAGATCTACCCTATTAAAAAATATTTTACATATACATATTGGTTTTTTTCAGAAAAAAACGTGCCCCTCGAAATATCGGACCCTGGCCGGTGGTCCTCCCCGCCCACCCCCAGGGTCAGCCACGCATTTTATGATGTTGCAGTGACGTGAAGTGAAAGAGTGTGAAACCATAACCCATAGCCTAAGGTCATGTGTAAAGCCCCTTGTGAGGCGTTATGCGACAAGTGACAAAACACGTAAGAGGGGCTTTATATCACAAGATGGTGTAGTGGTAAGGAGGTTATATAACCCCTTCAATTATACATACATATGTATATATATGTGTGTGAATTGGGAAGAATGGTCACGCCGCTATGTAATTCGCGAGGAGAGCACAAAACCAACCCATAGCGCCGGCCATAGTGGTGTGGCCGGGCGCTATGGGGTGCCATGGTGGATTCCAGCGGTATATACTGCCCCACTACGGAGGGGCTAAGTAAACTATTAAAACTATATTGAACCGTATTTTCATATCAAGTAATTAAAGTATTAAAACTACATTGTATGTGCCATTAAAGTATGAAACTAGTTTCATATATGTCAATCCAGCAAAAAAAAAAAAAAAAAACATGTTCAATGATAAATCAAACTTTAGAAAACAGATTTGCCTTTAGTTACCTTTCATGTTTTCTAGTTTAAAATAAGAATAGAAAATCATCATTTAAAAAGAAGACCACAAAACTCAACAGGCCTGTATAAAAAATGAATAAAATTACCTTATGTGGTTTTGCCCCGCTGACTCACTGAAAGTCAAAGTTGAGATATTCAAAAGAATAAACTGAGAAGAAATGCAAAGAGAATTAATTGTAAAGTATGGAGGAGTATTCTTCATTGAATCTTTATATATACTGAATGAACAGAGCAGGATAATCAACAGCAATGTCTGGGATGATGTAAAATGAAATCAAATGCATACATATATTTATATTCAGACATTTTGACACATGAGAGACTTCTTAATAAGATCTCCAAGTTGACCTTTGACTTTTTAGTTAGCTTGACTGATGTCTGGTTTTCTCTGGAAAAGAAGCGACCCAAGAAAAATGGCAATGCCAGCTATGGCTATAGTGAAAAGAAGCCGCCTAGTAGACAAGTCTCGCGGTGGTGGTGGCGGCGGCCTTCTAGCGGCACGCTCTCTTTCAGCTTCCCGTATTGACCTTAAAAAAACCACATTCGTTAGGATTAGAAACAGTTCTAAACGGTTTCAGCTAGCTTGGTGTAGAAATTACATTACAAAATGATATAAAAAGCCAACATACAAAATCATATATAAATGTCAATTTAGTGACCATTAACTGCGTTTAAATCGCAAAGTTCCCACTACATTTCTTTTTGAGTAAAATGCGATTTTCGTCCCTCAGGTTTGGCCAAATTTGCGACTTTCATCCAAAAGGTTTGTTTTTCCGCATCTGGATCCAAAAGGTTTGAAATTTTGCCATTTTCATCCGGCTCCTTAACTCCATCCATATTTCTCCGTTAAGTCAGGGGTATTTCCGTCTTTTTTGTTAACTTAAAGGCCGATTCGGTCATTTTCACTTTATGTAAAAAGACCGAATACCCCTGAAAAAACCGAATTGCCCTCTAGGTTAACAAGAAAGACAGGAATACCCCTGATTTAACGGAGAAAAATAGATAGAGTTAAGGAGCCGGATGAAAATGGCAAGATTTCAAACCTTTTGGATCCAGATGCGCAAAAACAAACCTTTGGACGAAAGTCGCAAAACTGGCCAAACCTTAGGGACGAAAATGGCATTTTACTCTTTTTTTTTTCATTTTTTAGCAAACTCGAACATCATATATATATATATATATATAGGGTTAGGATCACGTGAGAAGCACTAGGCTAATTGAGAAACTTGAGAAGCATTCTGGACCACACATTTTTTCAAAGTTTTTCGTAATATACACATATGTATAATTTAAAATTGACTATATACATATGTGTATAATTCAAGATTTGACAATATACATATATGTATATAGTCAATTTTATACTATACATATGTGTATATTACGAAAAGCTTAGGGAAAATGTGTGGTCAAGAATGTTTCTCAAGTTTCTCAAATAGGGTGGACTTCTCTTAGGATCCCTACCCTATATATATATATATATATATTTTTGGACGAGGGAGTTAAACCTTGGTATTTCAGCGGGTGTTCCATTGCACGTGACTTCATGGGCAACTCTCTCGCGTAGTCTAATATATCGGTTACAGAGATGACATAACTCTGTCCTGTTTCCACAGACTTCCTGAAATTTACCATATGTTAGATGATGAAACCAAACACCACCTTAAATGTTAAAAGGGTTACCTGATGCTCAAATAGGTCGACAGCGGGTAAAGGAAACTCACAATAATCGCATGTCACAATCCTTTTGGGGCACTTTTCACCTTTGTGCAAAGCTAGATTTTCAGGGTCCATCATTTCACTGCAAAGCGAACAAGTTACCTGTCCCAAAGCCAGTTTCGTCTTTTGTTAATCCAGTAAAACTAATTCTTTACAGTACAAAAGACCTAAAAGTGGCAATTTTAATCCATTTACCAATGAACGGGTCGTTATGAGATAAGTTTTACCTCCACCGGATCAAACGGTTAATTAAAAAGAAATGGGTCAAACGGGGGGAAAACTCACCCAAAGTGTATTATAATGCATAAAACCCAGTAAAGCATTTGATTCAAAAAAGTTAAACTTTTACTGAAATAACATAATCGGTGCTATCATATCTTAGACAACTATTGTTTATAACATAAAAACTTTGAGTTTCTTGTTAACCCAACCTGATTCGTATAAAAAATTTCCCCTTCTTGGGCCGTTACTCAACATACTCATTTAGCCACCCTCTAAAGAAACCCATCATATAAATTCTGAAAGGTTTTCTACAATAACTAAATCACCTAAACTTTATTGCATAAACAACCTTGTGAAAACTAAAAATTAAAAAAATAAAGAACTTGCAAGGTTAAAGCACCTAAGATCTATTGCATTAGAAGTGTTGTGAGTGCTAAATATGAAGGAATTTAAAAAAAAAAAACTTCCTACATAAGTAGAGCATACACGAAGAAGGAACTTTTTACGTTTAATGAGCCAAGATCACCAAGCATATACGGGGCATTAATACTAACTTAAGCTAGATTTTACACAGCACTATATTGCGCACCAGCTTTATATTCGTGTAACATCATTAAACATCCCTTCAGTGGTTGTGATTTATGTTGGACAGTCTCCCCAAGAATTAAAGAAAAATTTACTAAAACTGACAACTAGGTGTCCCTACTTGATGGTATTTTGCTAGAAGAAGGGTTATATATGTGCGAGATGATAGAAAATTTTCGTATCAGTTTTATGAGGACTATGTAAGAACACATGTTCTGCTGCAAGACTGATAGGAATCATATTCTCTGTCTCAGTCTTATGATTCTTCATCATCATTAAATACACATCCTACACCTATAATCATGGAACCCTAAGCGATGTTAAAACAAAAAAATTGCATCTGATTCACAAATTTCCTTTAAGCTTTGATTTCCAAATATTTACTTCCTTGAATTTAACTTGGTTTTTTTATCGAACAAGTAAGAATGGTAATGAACCAAAGAAAGACTATGAAAATGGAGCAAAAACTCAAAATCCGAGTTAGGTAGGTATTTGAAAAACAAAAAGGATACCGAGGACGAACATAATTAGTTTAATATTGAGGTCCTATTTATCTGTGTGTGTGCCCGCACTCTACGACTGAAGTTGAAATATTAAATTAGAAAGCAATATAGAGTTTATCATTTCCCTTAGATCCACATACCGGAGCATGGGTGGTTTCGTAGTGTTCTTCGGCATGTTTTCTGGGTACCATATCACCACATATCTTACACTTCTCTAAATTACGTGAGCAGTGCGCATAGTGCAGATCAATATTTGAAGACGGAATAGCTCTTTCACTGCAAAAACAAGTATAGTGGTGTTAGTAATTCACAAAGGACACACAGGATAAATAACCTTAAGAAGTAAAATGAGTCCAACCAAGGGAAAGAAAGAAACCAACATATGTATGTTGACATTGTCATCAAAATAGGGAACAAACATGAAACCATGGTGACACGATAGTTGTTACAGGATTTGTATAAAGATAACGCATTCCCGAGTGCAAGCCATTTACTTAAAAGTGTACATTGGATAACAATTACAAAAGGTATAGGGTCTCACTTACATAACCGTTTAATCACCAAACATAAAACATTCGAAATTAAAAATAAAAACAAGTTAACAATCAACAAACACCATATAATGTATAAACGAATCTAGAGATTTTGTAGTGAGTGTTGATCTACAAAACGATCAACTACTAGTGTTAATGATATTATGATAAGTAGATACTAGTGCTGCTTACCATTTACCAACATGGGAGAAGAGTGAAAATGGGAGTTAATTGATCTAACCTTATTAATCTTAACACAAACTAAAAGAGCTGAAATCTTGTAAACAAGCAAAAAAATTGTCTCAAAAACAGTCTTCTGCTTCTTCTTCTTCTTCTTCTTCTTCTCTACTAGTATTTCCTTAGAAGTGAAGTGATTGCCAAAGGCTAAATAAATAAATCTTTTAGGAGGGAGGTTGATCCCCCCAGCCCTCAAACAAACAAACAAGAAAGCTAGCTAGCTACTAGGAAAATAGATCACAATTCCAACTGGTCTATTTCTTCTAGAGATATGATTATCATCCTTTCCAAAGATAGCACCAACCAAAAACTACAATATGCATGCAAGCTCAGTCCCACCAAAAAAAGTCTAGAAATTTGTAACTGCCTTTTCCTTAATTGTTTACAACAACTTAAATTGACTTGTTTAAACAGACAATTCAGCCTAAAAGCCAATCCATGCTAAATGCACAGAAGGCACACAATTACTCAAAATAATCAGAAAGAAAAAACCAAGTTATAATAATAATAATAATAATTATGAATATTACCAGTGACTGCAAATATTGGTGGTGTCGGCAGCAGGATCAGAAGCAGCTAGGGCCATAATTTCTTCTGCAAATTCCAAGTAATAGATAGATTGAGTTAGGTAGGTGGATATTTATTTCCATAATTTTTTTTTACAGGAACAGGATAAAAACACAGATCAAACATCATCGAATGATTGAAATTAAAAGCCCTAACAAAGAAAGAAAGAAAGAACCTTGATGATTCAGAAAGAAAGAAATCGATCGATGGGTGTTTGTTTGTTTGTTTCTTGTTTTCTCCAAGACCGAGGAAGAAGAAAGAGACTATTATTATTATTACTATTATTCCACTTTACTTACTTTTTATTATTATTATTATTATTCTTATATTATATTATATAGTCTATTTAGCCCGCTGGGTTCGATTAAAATGGCTTTTATTGGGCTTCAGTCCAATATTTGGGCTACATCTGTTTCAACGGCCACAGCCCTGGTTTCGGTTTCTTTTGACTGGTGGTTTGTCCTAGATATAACCCAGTTGAAACCGGTATCAATCAAATCATAGGGTTACAACCCGACATATAACTGGCGGATAGGTTTGGGTACGGAATCACTTCCTTAAGAGCATCCACAATAAGGCCCCTTAAAAACACCTAAAAACATGTCCAGTCAGCTGTCACATCAGAAAAACACTCACCCTTCAAAAACATCAAAAACCCACCCAATAAGAAAACACAAATACACATAAAAACATTGCCAAATCAAAACCACCTTTATATATTTAAAGGTTTTTTTTTTAATTTATCATCCAACCCCCCACCCTTTGGCCCCACCACCTGACAAAAAGCATCTCAAATATGTGTTCTTCAGCAAATATGAATCTCAAATACATGGGGAAAAAATGAATCCCACAATAGCAACAAATGGATTGTGACAACCGGTAATTTACGCCCTTAATTACGTGATTAACAGGCGATTAACGCAATAATAAATAGTGATTAAGTCGAAGATTGACTTAATTAGGCCCTTGGAGTGCCCAGGAACGTTTGTTCAGCTATACGGTGCGCGTGTGGTGATTTACGGAAAATCTGCTTAATATTACGCGACAACGGACTGCTACCGTACAAAATACTGACGACGCCGACAAATATGGATGTTACGCGAATATTTTATGCTTATGGAGTTTGGGTTGCGATATAGGGTCTCGTAGGAATTTCGGGCCACTTACTCACGAGATGGACTTGTGGGCCCTGGGCCCAAGCCCAACACCCACAAGCCTAAACCCGCTTATAATATATTAGATTTCTACAAAAATCTGCACAAGATCTAATGATATCTTCACTAAATCTTACCAAAAGATATTAACCCTAAGGGTAATATACATGCCCTGAATGTAATATAATTACACAAAGAAACTTTAGATCTCAACTCCTCTATAAGAAGACCCAACCCTAAATCCTTCTCATTTGTGAACAGCCGATACTTCAAGTCCCTCTTAAGCTTCTCATACTTACCTTATCTACACACAAAGAAGGAAATATAGCAAACACAAACACCTGACTGACTCCATCTTCCTCAAACGATCACACCCACACACACACCTCTCGGCTCCACCCTCTTCCTGCTCAATGATGACCGACGACAGCACAGCCCCCCTCCCCTCCTCTGCTCGTGGATCAACCAGACAACAATACCCCCCCTCCTGTTACATGATTCAACGACCACCACCACCACGGTCCGGTGGTGGTGCGGCGAGGGGAGAGAAAGACTCGGGAGGCGGAGAGGAGAGAGAAAGACTCGGGAGGCGAGAGAGAGAGAGGAAGGACCGACGGTCGAAGACTCGGACCGCCGGTCAGTTCTTTTGTCCGGTGGTAGTGCGGCGGCGGTGCTTCAGGGAGAAAGAGACCAAGAGAGATAGGGAACCGGCGGTCGGAGTCTCGGACCGCCGGTCGGTCCAGTTATCCGGTGGTCTGTTCGTATATCCGACGAGTTTTCCGATATGGTGAGGACGGCTTCAGCTTTGTTCGGGTCTCTCAGGTCAGACGGTTCGGGTCTCAGGTCCGGGTCAGATTCAACGGGTTCGGGTTCCGGGTCAGCAGGTTCGAGTTTTGGGTTCAGCTGGTCCGGCTCAGTCAACAGGTCAAACGGGTCGTTTCGGGTCTCGCGGTTCGGGCAGATGGTCGGCTTCAGTTTTGGCTCGGTCAACTCGGGTCAAACCCGAGTCAACTCAGTTGACTCGGTCAACTCAGTTAAGCGGCTCGACGTTTCGGCTTGAAGACTCGGTAAAAATTAATCACGCGTTTAATATTTGTTATTTTTATATAATTTTGATATTACGTGTGAAACAAGCTCGGACCGACATGATTTTAGTTTACGAAATATCGGCGAATTTGATATATTGTTTGATTGTTGTTGAATCTTGAAAAATATATCGACATCTAGTTGTCGGGACCGTCCAAAAACAGAGGAAACTCTGCCCGTTTTTCGAGAAAAGTCCGTAAAACGATTCGTGTTTTAAACACTTTTTATAAAAGTAAAAACAAGTGTATAATTTTCGATAACACTTTATGATATACGAAAACAACGATCCGGATATTATTTACAATAATAAATATAGTATTTATGCTTATTCCAAACTTCGAAATTTCAACGATTCTTTTATAAACTTAAATATAGTTTATATGTTATTTCAAATATCAAACAACACGATCTTGTTTTATAAAATAAATATAGATGTATATTTATTTCAAACACACGAATTCTTTTACAAAATAGATACAGTTTATCTATTCAACGACTCGATGAAGTTTTTATAAAATAAATATAATATTTTATATTTATTACGAACGCCGAAACGGCATATACATATATTTTGGCAAAAATATACAAGACGCAATGTATATATAATACAAGCTTATTATATAATACTTTCATACGAATATTCCTATATACACAACGACTTCTCGGGGCGACAAAGTATAACCTAATCATTTTTATTAAGTTAACCACTTGTCGTCAACGAATCGGTAGAGCTCGATTACACGTAGTTAGTTACTGCGTTATTTAGAAACTTATTAGATATTCCGTGTTAGGAATATTGTAGAATGCACGCTAGCAAGTCAAGTCTTGGAAACGACATCACGAAGTCGTAATTAGCTAGCTTTGCACAGGAATATTCAGGTGAGTTCATAACCCCAACCTTTTTACAGTTTTACATTTTTCTAAATGTTTTCGGGGTGGAAAGACATGCACTTTTTGCAAAGCATACAAGAATTACATATTTATAAACCATTTTACAAGCAAGATTTATCTGACACAAATGGTTTACGAAAAGCTTATGTTTTATACCGGTTTTTCAAACAAGCGTTTACACACGAATTCTAGTTTTCTAAACTACGAGTAAATACAAGAGTATACAAACACATGAGAATTGATACTTGACATAAAGAATACAAGAACTGAAAATTGATACTTGATATGATGGATACAAGAATGATACGAGAAATCGTGTCACGAATAGGGTACCATAAGCACCATTAATCGTGTACATACTTAGACCGCAGAACAAAAGGTTAGATCTAACGGGTTCCGGGCAGCCCCACTCTTGGCCACTCTTTTACCAGGTAGTGTTTTTGTGTCTCAGTCGTGAATCGACTACAGAAAAATGCCTATGGTTTGGTGACTTCCTATGTCGTGTCACATGTTAATGGCCTTGCAACCCATTAACAACAAGATACATACAGAATACTTGATTTATACAAGAAAACATGATACATACAAGAATACGTGATTTATACAAGAATACATGATACATACAAGATTACATGATACATACAAGAATACTTGATTTATACAAGATACATACCATGTTTTCATACAAAGTTTCTGTATAACATGACAAGAAAATGATTTTAAATTCGTTTTCTCAACAATACTTCAAAAACCGGTTATTCAAAAAGATTTATTTCAAATCTTTTCAAACAAACTATGAACTCGCTCAACTTTATGTTGATTTTTCGCATGTTTCTTTCTCAGGTTGCTTTTCAAAGTTATGGCACGGTTGGAATAGGAGAACCATGAAGAGTCGAGTACTTAGTGGGCGTTCAATTTCTAAAAGACTTAGGTTATTTTGCTTCCGCTGTGCAATGAAGATACCAGTCCAGTCACGCCAATGCTCTGATATTTCGGGGTGTGACAGATTGGTATCAGAGCTATAGGTTACAGCGAATAGGGTTCTCCGTAAAGAATACCTAGGCTCTAACCTCATATTTCTCTGGGGACTTAGATTATTCAAACGTTGAATACATACTGAACGCTTAGTACTCGAATATGGTCTCCAACCGTTGCCGAAAATCAAACAGTCGAAATTTTGATTTCAAACATACGCTATAGTGGTGTTTTATACACGGTACACAAAACAGTCGCATACAGTACACAAAACCCTGAGAGCTTAGGAAACATGCATTTAAGACCTTCGGAAACTTATGTTGAAGTTCATTAAAGGTCATCACGTAGGAACTGCAAATATTAATTCGGGCACACACAATTATACGTATTGTCTATGATGTTTTAACTTCCCGAGCAGGCAGCCTACGCATAACGAAACGCTAGTGCACGAGAATACATAGAACTCAAATTTTACGTCAACAGATGTCGGAGTGCATCACATTCAACGCAAAACGAAACGCTAGCGCACAGGCATACATGAGACTTAAGCTATACATCAACGGAGGTTGAAGTACGTCACATGCAACTATCGATCAGGAAGCGGCAGTGGGCACGCGGTCCTGCAAACGACACGAGTCATGCTAAGGAAAAGACGCAAGTCACCGTATCCCCCTATCTGATTAACGACGAATACGCTATGTCTGACATTCCAAGGTAATGTCACCTAACAAACGGTTATCACATGCAACCCCAGGTAAAGTCCTTAAATTTCTTTTATTGAAATTTCGACTTTCACATTCGCAGAGTAGATTTTCGTATCTCTACTCCTCTTAATGGTCATTGTGTCACGACCATTTCTTTCAGTATAGCGAATATTCATTTGTTTCATTTCTTGAAAATTCATATGATACGCATGCATCGTTTGTTACGCATGTGGTTACGTTTCGAATAAGCGTTTCATTAAAGTTCAAATATTATTTCGCTAAATCTAATTATTGATTTGTGATTCGAATGACCCGCATTATTGAAATTGTTGGCTTCTTTGTTCTCGAGCCAACACATTTTCTTGAAAATTCTATTCTTTTTCAAGTTACATACATGGTTTTTCGTTGTGACCATGCAGCTTTCTTGTCGATACATGTATTTATTGTCGGCTTGCGCCGAAAATCAAATTCAATTGTTTGAACTTGTTCATTACACATATTCAATTCAAGACACCATATGATGTATTGAAAGCATCATATTCGAATTCGTTTTAACAAGCGTTTCATTGTTCCGAGTCGTGGTAGATTTATTTGGCCTACGACTCCATTAAGTCGTTTGTTGATTTCGACACCTTGTAGTGTCAGTACAAACTTGTAGCTTGGGCTAATTTATGCAAAACACAGGTGATACTTATTCGATCACCGCTATATTCGAATTATTTCATTCACTACGACACCTTGTGGCGTCGGTAGAACTTGCAGCTTGGGCTGATCATGATCGAGCGTTTCATGCAAACTATTACATTTGAGCTTGTTGAAATCTAAATTCATTGATTGGGTGCAATTATTTCTAGAATTCATTTGTATCTTGTGATACGTCCTTGAATTCACATCATTCGAATAAGTCTTGATTCGATTTCATGATCGTTCATTTTGGTATCATTCGCATTTACTTATACATAACGTAACTCTGAGGAGTTAACGTAGTCTAAATTTCGAGGACGAAATTTTATTAACAGGGGGAGAATGTGACAACCGGTAATTTACGCCCTTAATTACGTGATTAACAGGCGATTAACGCAATAATAAATAGTGATTAAGTCGAAGATTGACTTAATTAGGCCCTTGGAGTGCCCAGGAACGTTTGTTCAGCTATACGGTGCGCGTGTGGTGATTTACGGAAAATCTGCTTAATATTACGCGACAACGGACTGCTACCGTACAAAATACTGACGACGCCGACAAATATGGATGTTACGCGAATATTTTATGCTTATGGAGTTTGGGTTGCGATATAGGGTCTCGTAGGAATTTCGGGCCACTTACTCACGAGATGGACTTGTGGGCCCTGGGCCCAAGCCCAACACCCACAAGCCTAAACCCGCTTATAATATATTAGATTTCTACAAAAATCTGCACAAGATCTAATGATATCTTCACTAAATCTTACCAAAAGATATTAACCCTAAGGGTAATATACATGCCCTGAATGTAATATAATTACACAAAGAAACTTTAGATCTCAACTCCTCTATAAGAAGACCCAACCCTAAATCCTTCTCATTTGTGAACAGCCGATACTTCAAGTCCCTCTCAAGCTTCTCATACTTACCTTATCTACACACAAAGAAGGAAATTTAGCAAACACAAACACCTGACTGACTCCATCTTCCTCAAACGATCACACCCACACACACACCTCTCGGCTCCACCCTCTTCCTGCTCAATGATGACCGACGACAGCACAGCCCCCCTCCCCTCCTCTGCTCGTGGATCAACCAGACAACGATACCCCCCCTCCTTTTACATGATTCAACGACCACCACCACCACGGTCCGGTGGTGGTGCGGCGAGGAGAGAGAAAGACTCGGGAGGCGGAGAGGAGAGAGAAAGACTCGGGAGGCGAGAGAGAGAGAGGAAGGACCGACGGTCGAAGACTCGGACCGCCGATCAGTTCTTTTGTCCGGTGGTAGTGCGGCGGCGGTGCTTCAGGGAGAAAGAGACCAAGAGAGATAGGGAACCGGCGGTCGGAGTCTCGGACCGCCGGTCGGTCCAGTTATCCGGTGGTCTGTTCGTATATCCGACGAGTTTTCCGATATGGTGAGGACGGCTTCAGCTTTGTTCGGGTCTCTCAGGTCAGACGGTTCGGGTCTCAGGTCCGGGTCAGATTCAACGGGTTCGGGTTCCGGGTCAGCAGGTTCGAGTTTTGGGTTCAGCTGGTCCGGCTCAGTCAACAGGTCAAACGGGTCGTTTCGGGTCTCGCGGTTCGGGCAGATGGTCGGCTTCAGTTTTGGCTCGGTCAACTCGGGTCAAACCCGAGTCAACTCAGTTGACTCGGTCAACTCAGTTAAGCGGCTCGACGTTTCGGCTTGAAGACTCGGTAAAAATTAATCACGCGTTTAATATTTGTTATTTTTATATAATTTTGATATTACGTGTGAAACAAGCTCGGACCGACATGATTTTAGTTTACGAAATATCGGCGAATTTGATATATTGTTTGATTGTTGTTGAATCTTGAAAAATATATCGACATCTAGTTGTCGGGACCGTCCAAAAACAGAGGAAACTCTGCCCGTTTTTCGAGAAAAGTCCGTAAAACGATTCGTGTTTTAAACACTTTTTATAAAAGTAAAAACAAGTGTATAATTTTCGATAACACTTTATGATATACGAAAACAACGATCCGGATATTATTTACAATAATAAATATAGTATTTATGCTTATTCCAAACTTCGAAATTTCAACGATTCTTTTATAAACTTAAATATAGTTTATATGTTATTTCAAATATCAAACAACACGATCTTGTTTTATAAAATAAATATAGATGTATATTTATTTCAAACACACGAATTCTTTTACAAAATAGATACAGTTTATCTATTCAACGACTCGATGAAGTTTTTATAAAATAAATATAATATTTTATATTTATTACGAACGCCGAAACGGCATATACATATATTTTGGCAAAAATATACAAGACGCAATGTATATATAATACAAGCTTATTATATAATACTTTCATACGAATATTCCTATATACACAACGACTTCTCGGGGCGACAAAGTATAACCTAATCATTTTTATTAAGTTAACCACTTGTCGTCAACGAATCGGTAGAGCTCGATTACACGTAGTTAGTTACTGCGTTATTTAGAAACTTATTAGATATTCCGTGTTAGGAATATTGTAGAATGCACGCTAGCAAGTCAAGTCTTGGAAACGACATCACGAAGTCGTAATTAGCTAGCTTTGCACAGGAATATTCAGGTGAGTTCATAACCCCAACCTTTTTACAGTTTTACATTTTTCTAAATGTTTTCGGGGTGGAAAGACATGCACTTTTTGCAAAGCATACAAGAATTACATATTTATAAACCATTTTACAAGCAAGATTTATCTGACACAAATGGTTTACGAAAAGCTTATGTTTTATACCGGTTTTTCAAACAAGCGTTTACACACGAATTCTAGTTTTCTAAACTACGAGTAAATACAAGAGTATACAAACACATGAGAATTGATACTTGACATAAAGAATACAAGAACTGAAAATTGATACTTGATATGATGGATACAAGAATGATACGAGAAATCGTGTCACGAATAGGGTACCATAAGCACCATTAATCGTGTACATACTTAGACCGCAGAACAAAAGGTTAGATCTAACGGGTTCCGGGCAGCCCCACTCTTGGCCACTCTTTTACCAGGTAGTGTTTTTGTGTCTCAGTCGTGAATCGACTACAGAAAAATGCCTATGGTTTGGTGACTTCCTATGTCGTGTCACATGTTAATGGCCTTGCAACCCATTAACAACAAGATACATACAGAATACTTGATTTATACAAGAAAACATGATACATACAAGAATACGTGATTTATACAAGAATACATGATACATACAAGATTACATGATACATACAAGAATACTTGATTTATACAAGATACATACCATGTTTTCATACAAAGTTTCTGTATAACATGACAAGAAAATGATTTTAAATTCGTTTTCTCAACAATACTTCAAAAACCGGTTATTCAAAAAGATTTATTTCAAATCTTTTCAAACAAACTATGAACTCGCTCAACTTTATGTTGATTTTTCGCATGTTTCTTTCTCAGGTTGCTTTTCAAAGTTATGGCACGGTTGGAATAGGAGAACCATGAAGAGTCGAGTACTTAGTGGGCGTTCAATTTCTAAAAGACTTAGGTTATTTTGCTTCCGCTGTGCAATGAAGATACCAGTCCAGTCACGCCAATGCTCTGATATTTCGGGGTGTGACATGGATGAGGTGGAAAAATGGCAAAAAACAACCTAAAAAAACAAGCTATTGGGGATGGTCTAATAACAAGTTCCTACTGCCGTTCAAAAAAAAAAAAAAAAAAAAAATAACAAGTTCCTACTTGTACCCGATCCTTGGTTTTTTTATCGTTTCGAAACCTATTTTGTGTGCACTTTTATCAAGGGATGCCCTACCTTGAACTCGGAAGAAACACTTTGCCGATGTAGCTCAAATAGCTTGTCACTCGGTTTGTAAATGCTTAGCTCAATGTAGCTCATGATCGAGACAACCTTTACCACCTTTCCTTTGTTGCTCCACCAAACTTAGCTCACTGCTCACCCAGTTTTAAACCTAGTTTTCACATAGTCCACTGCTCACCACCTATGAATTTAGTCGTTAAAAGTGACGATGGTGAATGCTTCTATTAGACATGGCCATCCCTTTCTGGTAGCATCTAATCATTAAAATAGAGCGAGCCCGTTCGATTTTACACGATCCGAAGTTGAGATCAAAATTTAAGCTCAGTTGATGATTTCTAGTCGAGTAGAGCTGTCTCATTTAATATTCGAGTCAAGCTTGAGTTGAGTTGGCTCAGCTCTTTTGGGCTTATGATCAACCTTATCTCATAGGCAAGTTTCAATAATTATATAAAAAACAACTTTTGGGTGGTGGGAATTTAAAAATATGGATCCGAACTAGAGTTATAAATTTCAAGCAAAATAATGAATTGTGAGTTGGGCATACAAGATGTTTTGATGATTAATGAATTGTCACGGTCTAAGTAATTGGAGATTTGCCAATGTTGGGTAGAGGCATAGCATCTTAAGGGAGATTACTGTTCTAAAAAGATGAAACGAAGGAGCTAACAACGTTAATTAAAACATGAACCCTGAAAAGATTACTATTAGTCTTTTGATTCATTATTATTGAACAAGGTCAGTAATATGATAACTTTCTTGGGGGACTTAGGTTGAAAAATCATTATCCGGATAAAATGCTCAAGACGGAGACATTTAAAGGATGTGTATTCTCTAGCGAAGATGCAAAACAATATGCTCAAGTATAACACTTTTTACTCCGCTATTTTTTTTAAAGAAACATTGTACAAGCATCCAATATTAAACCACCAATTTATGCGGTGGGGCTACCAGCCCTATAGTAGGTCAGACTGTCAGAGAACTAATAATGCAAAAAGGCTACCCAATAAGGAAAATATGAAAAAAATAACTGGCAAACGAAGAGTGCTTTATGGTGTAGTGAAAAAAATTTCTGGAGTATCGTTGTAAAAATACCAAACAAACTACTACCGATGGAAACACTTGCTATTGTTGAAGACCAAAGTCAAGTTGTTAGAAATTTTAGTGAAAATGAGTTTTTCACTAAATATTTTGGACATCAATAATATTTATATATGTGTTGTATAAATAATTATTTATGGTTTGTGTTCAAACTATGTCCAAATAGAGCTAAGATGAATGAGATATTGAAGCTTGAAGTTGTATGTTTGGAACAAACAAAGATGAATAAAATGGATTAGTTTTGTCAACTTGTCCCACATAGGTGGGATGACAAAACTTAAAGTGGTTTATAAGGAGGAGCACTCCTTGTATATTGTTTCCTTAAAGGCAAACACTAGTGGGGACCCTTACCTTACTCGTGCACATATGCGTGCGTGCCGTGGGCTATAGACCCAATGTAGTGCAATTTGAACTTCGCACACCGCCGTTGTATTTTTGTCCATGAGCATGTGGTCATGGCATAGCGCATGTCGATGCAGCGCAAGTTCCTTAGGCGCATGGCGCACGACATTGGCCATGGCGAAGAATGCAAGTGGCGCGCGAGTATGGATGACACATGACCGGGTGGCGTCCTGGTATGTGTAGTGGCATCCGTGTGATGCGCGGCTCCATATGGCGTGGTGTAAGGTCCATGTAGCGTGATGCATGGACTAGCAACTAAGTTCAGGCGCGCATGCAGGTTTGCAGTAGAAACAAAACAGCTGGCTGTTTTGTCAAAGTAGCTGTTTCAATTCGTTTAATTCTAGTCATTAAGAGAAATGAAAGTTTTGACCGAACCACTAAAGTCCATTTATGTAGAGATTTAAACCCGTTTATTACAAGGTTAATGATCTTGATTAATTGTCTAATTCATGACAATAATAATTGGGGTTTAATGACTTCTTTATGTGTGTGAGTATAAGAAGAGGATGATGCTTCATTCTAGAGATAATCAGAAAAGATGAGTAATACACACACATAAAAGAATTTTTGTTCCATAGAAATTTAGAGAAGAGTATTCTCTAAATTGTCTTTTTCTTCGACTTCATATTTCCTAATTATATGTACACCAAATTATACCCGGTGTAATCTCGGGCGTGAGTGCCATCTCCGGCAGTACACATACTGTTCCGGTTGTTGTACCCTGGGAGACAGACCGTCTGAGAGGAGGCGCGTAATCTGTTTTAAGGGAAGCGTGTTGAACACGTGCCTCAACCAAAAACCGTCAACAATTTTGCTTGTCTTGCAGCGGAGTTTCAATCTCGTAGATGCGGTTGAAGTTTTCAAAGACATTGGCTTTGAATCAAGATTGGTACAATTTAGTTGTATTTTATATTCGTTTATTTAGTTTTTGTAATCGGTATTGTACTAATCGAATTTCCCACAAATAACGAGAGTCTCGTTATTATTTATTATTTATTTTGTAATATATTTTGATAAAAAGTGAACCTAGTTCCTACACAAGTTACTACTTCCAAGTAACTTGCTAATCATGAAGGCACTACGAATTGATGAAGACTGAGTTGCTTCTCCTTAGGAAGCTACTACTAATGAAGACTTCCTATTGCCAAGGAAGATTGTTGCTTATTAAACGCACAATATCATGGGAAGATCAAGTAAAGATATAAGGCTATCCGGTACGCGGTTTGTCCCCGCCCCGTCCAGGATCGGCGCCGGTCGGAACATCATTTCGCCCCCCTCGTCGTCGTCATCGTCTCCCACAGGACGTGTGCGACGTCCACTAAAAGACAAAAAAAATTGTGACCGTTGCTTAAATGACCGTTGCAAAAGAAAAAAAATAAATACAACCTCCAAAATTCAAACGACTATTAATTAAAAAAACCCCAAAATTCAATAAACTTTTTTATAAATACAACCCCAACACCACATTTTTTACCCACTTCAACCCCATTTCTCTCTCAACTTTCATACTTTTATAAAAATTAGTCATGTCTTCATCTTCTTCTTCAACGTGGTATTCGTCATCTTCTAGTGAGAACGAAACATCTTTTTGCAAACGTCATTATGTACGCAGCTCAGATGTTCATGGAGGAGGACGAAGAGTCTGAAACGTCGTCACAACTGTAGACTAGGAGAGCCGCCTTAAACCGAGACCGAGAAGATATTTTAATTTTTTAGAGTATGTTTATTTAAATTTAATAATGAATTTAATTTATTTTTCGTTTTTAATATATAGCAGTCCATGATAATTTAGTGGCCGATTATTTTGCCGAGATACCTGTGTACATGGACGAGATGTTTCGATGTCGGTTCCGAATGAATCGTCGACCTTTTTTATGTATCGCAGACGACTTGGCCCAGTCTGATCCGTTTTTCACACTGCGCTAGGGGCCAAAGGGGATTCACTACTTTACAAAAATATACGTCGGCCATTCGCCAACTGGCATATGGGTACGCAACCGATTCGTTGGACGAGTATTTAAGGATGTCCGAAAGAACCGCACGTGAATGTTTGCACAGGTTTTGCGAATGGGTCGTGAAATTATATAGCAAGAAATACCTGCGGAAACCAAACGCAAACGACGTTCAAAAATTGTATCAAGTACACGAACAAAGACATGGTTTTCCAGGAAAGCTCGGGAGCATTGATTGCATGCACAGGCCGTGGCAGAACTCCCCTACTGCCTGGCAAGGTCAGTATACTCAGGGAGATCATGGTCATCCAACTATAGTTCTAGAGGTTGTTGCGTCACAGGATCTCTGGATCTGGCATGCTTTTTCTGGTCTACCTGGTTCACTTAATGACCTTAACATCATCTACCAGTCACAGATATTTGACGATGTAGTGGCAGGGACAGGTCCAGACACCAGTTTTACGGTTTCGGGGGTGGAATACAGACGGGGTTACTACCTTGCGGATGGAATATACCCAACGTACTCTACAATCGTTAAAACTATTCCGCACCCGACAGATGATAAAATAAAGAAATTTGCGAAGTTTCAAGAGGGTGCGAGAAAAGATATTAAATGGTGTTTTGGGGTTCTACAAAAAAATGGCATATCATTGAACATCCAGCACGTTCTGCTACACCAAAGAGGTTGCGACACATTATGTACGCTTGTATCTTGCTGCATAACATGATCATTGAAGACGAAGGTAGAGCGATTTGTGAGTACGACGAAAACGCGTCTAACGGGAATTCTGTTCCAGTTAGTTTTGAGCAACAAGATTTAAACGAATTCTCTCTACGTAACGAGTACACACATCAAAACCTACAAGCGGACTTGGTGGAGTACATTTAGAACAACGCACAAAACGAACCTAACTACCACATGCCGGATGAAGACTAGTAGTTTTTAATATTTTTTTTAAGAATATGTTAGTTTTTTTAATATTTGGTTGATAATATTATGTAATTTTAGGTTATATTAATTTTAGTTTTATGTAGTATTTGGTTTATAATATTATGTAATGTTTGGTTTTTAATATTTATGATTTTATTTTTACATCTTATTTAATAAATGTTAAAAAGCAGATAAATTTAAAAAAAAAAATTAAGATGGTGGGGTAGGATCATCCTTCATTTCCAGTATTTCTACCTTGGAGGGGCATCCTCTAAGGACTATGATGTGACGTCTACGTGGCGGATCATCCTCAAAAAATGAATCATCACCATACTACATAGTCTAATAAAGATTAACGTGACTTATGTATATATCTAATGTAATCTTTCTAGCCATGCATGACTTATGCATTCAGAATACTCTCATCTATGTTATCTCAGAAGTTTTTTTTTTTTTTCATATCTAAGGCAGTTAAAAGTCTTTTAGTCAAAAGAAAGTTTGTTCGTTTTTTTGAACGGCTAAATATTATATTCATTGGGTATTGAATCAATGACCTGCTCATATATAAACAACTAGAGTGCTTTCCCTCTACCGTTAAGCCAAAGCCTTAATGGCGAAAGTTGGTTCCTCTAATCATAGACGCTGTTTAAAATCATGCTGCTTTGAGGTTGACCCAATTCGACCCGGAAAATCTGTGGATCGAGTTCATAAATATTAGAAAGTAAAACTTTGTGACCCCTATGGAAAAAGTTTTTGGCTCCGCAGACTAGCCATGTAATTTACTCTATAGATAAAATAAAATTATAAAAATGTAAGAGATGTTGGGTAATCTTGATGTTGCGGGTTTGTTTGCGGGACGTATGAGTCGAGTACGGGTCAAGTTGGATACGGTTAGGGTCAAGCTAACAGTCAAGATCGTGGGAGCTGGAATGAAGGGATTATTCACATGCTTTATTTAACTGCACGTTGATGAGAAATAGTCATGTTTGACCGAGTTTCTGGATGTGAACGTTGCATGAGAGTGTGTGGTTCCTAGAAAGCTGGAGATCATGGTTTAATTAGCATGTGCTTGTTTTATTTTTATTATAAATAGGTAGTAGTTCTGTCATTTTGATATGTACTCTCAATTCTAATATTACGAAAGTTCAACCAGAAAACCCTTTCTTTTATTTCGTGAGTTTTAGTGAGGGGCCGATAACCAACATTTGGTATCAGAGCTTAGGGCTCGGGAAGCAGGTTTGAGAGTCGGTTCGAGAAAGGGTGTAGCCCTTGGCTGCGGGGCAAACGCAACAGCAAGAATCGGAGCAAACCGAAGGTCCGAAGGTGAAAGAAGTGTTCGGAACAGCAGGTGTTGTTTCGTGTCTGTTTAACAGCAGAAGACAGAGGCGTTAGCATGTTTCGGTCGACCGTTGTTGTGGTAGACGTACCGTTTGAGACGACGGGGGTGACCGGTGATAAACATTGTGTTCCGTGGCTGTTAGCTTTGTGTAAAGGAGTGTGAAGACCGGCTGCTACTGCAGCAAAGACCGAAGAAAGAGACCGTCGCCGGAAAATGACCGTACCGGCGTAAGAAAGAAAGACCGGCGAGAAGAGACCGAAGCCGTAGTAGACAGAACGGCTTGAAAGAAAGACCGAAGAACTCGCGGGTGACAAGACCGTGAAGACCGATATAGACCGTCATCACCGGATAAGAAGAACTGGTGATCAGAAGACCGCCGTCGGAAAGTTGTTCTAATGGGAGACAAAGACCGAAGACCGCTGCCGGAAATTGAGTTCCGGTGGGAAACAGAGAAGACCGTGGGTGTGACTATGACCGGATGTTCGCACCAAGAAAGACAGAGGCCGAAAGATGTGAATCCAGTAGAGACCGGAGGATTCGCAATAGACCGAAGGAGGTAACCGAGGCCGACGGTTTACCCGAGGAAGACCGAAAAAAAAAAGCTTTTGTGGAAAAAGCTCAGACCGAAAGACCGATTGTGAACAAAGACCGAAAGTGTTCACATTAGACCGAGCCGTGAGCCGAAGACCGAAAAGGGTTCACGCTAGAAAGAGAAAGGGAAGACGGGCCTGCGTGGTTCGTGTAGCAAGACCGATATAGATCAAGATTACGGGGGTGAATGTTGGGTAATCTTGATGTTGCGGGTTTGTTTGCGGGACGTATGAGTCGAGTACGGGTCAAGTTGGATACGGTTAGGGTCAAGCTAACAGTCAAGATCGTGGGAGCTGGAATAAAGGGATTATTCACATGCTTTATTTAACTGCACGTTGATGAGAAATAGTCATGTTTGACCGAGTTTCTGGATGTGAACGTTGCATGAGAGTGTGTGGTTCCTAGAAAGCTGGAGATCATGGTTTAATTAGCATGTGCTTGTTTTATTTTTATTATAAACGAGTTAACGTTACTCGCGCGTTGCAGCGAGATGCTGATTATGAAAGTTTATAAGATCACTTTTTCTTCGACACCCATCCAGTCTTGACTAAGTTCTTGAAAGTTTTGTTTTATGGTTTAAAATAATAAAAAAAAAACAAATTTGATATAACTTTTAGAGCCAATATTTTCTGCTTGTAAATGGTTAATTAACTTAATTTAGCTTCTGCATTATTATATATAATATTTTTTTAACCCAAATTTATTTTGTTCTACTTTTAAATGGTTAATTAACTTAATTTAGCTTCTGCATTATTATATACAATATTTTTTTAACGGCAAATTTCTTTTGTTCTACTTTTAAATGGTTAATTTACTCAATTTAGCTTCTACATTATTATGTACAATATTTTTTTTTAACAAAAAAATTCTTTTGATTTCTGAACCCAAGACATCCCCTCTTTATGTCACACCCTGGCTTTGCGGAAGCGTGGTTAATTTTGGTGTGACTTCTTAATACCATAGCTTAATCATAACAAAGCTATATGAATTTAAAAACCATGCAAGTCATCATTAAGTTTAGAAATCAACATACAATCCCATTGTTTTAAACATACGACCATAACCTTGTTCAGTAACATTACATCTAATAACAAAACATAAACGAGGGTTAAGGATTGTGTCTTGTCCAGGTAAGAGAACACAACCCCTAATCCTTGATGACTTCATGAAGATTGCAGCGGAAAACGTTCATACCGTGCCAGAATCCGTTAATTTCCTGAAATACATGTGAGTTGAAAAATCAACAATAATGTTGAGCGAGTTCATGTGCAAGTGAGTAAGTAAAACACTTGTAAGTATAAAAGTTTCCTGGTATGTAGCAGTGTAAGAGGACTTGTGATCACCAATGGTTTGCAAGGCCATTAACATGTTGTGAAATGCAAGTAAGTAAGACACAACCCTAGCCGATTTTGCGTTGGGTACCAAGTCACTCCGGATCCGTTCTGTTAGTCCTCCGAGAGGCCTGTTCTGTTGGACCGGGAGCTGGGCTCGCTACACCCAGATAGATCTACCGCTCGAGTCCCTCGGTGTTCTAACTACCCATTCACATGATCTAAACCTCCTTACGTAATTCATACCGTGTATAAAGTACTTGTAAACAAAGTAACATGTATTTCACCCCCGCAGTTAAGAAAACTGAAAACAGTTAGAGAAAAGGGGGACATGAACTCACAGTGGATGCGTAACTCTACCAAGCGTCTCCTGATACTGTAAGCTGTGCAATGACCTACAAGTGCTAATTCTATTAGACGGACGGCCGTGCTTTAGCTTTACAGTTTATGTTTGCGGGAAATAGTTAGACAACTATTTCGTGTTACATTTTGTATATGCTTGATAGTTATCTTTCCTTCCCAAGGATGGGGGATACAATACATGTGCGTAAGTTACGTTTTATCATTCTTGTGGTAATGTAATTACCGGTGTAACTTATATGTTAATGGAAGCGTTCGCAAAGTTTTGGAATCATTAACGCTTGTAAATATTATTTTCACTCTAAAATAATATTTATGTATTTCACAAAATAATCATAAACAGTGTTGTGACAAATATATTTATCACGTTAATCTTTGTGAAAATCCCACCTCCGAATGTTTAGTAAAATATAGTACTGGCGAAATTTATGTTTCAAAAGTATGCCCAAAAATAGTTCTAACACTTGTTGTGTAAAAAGTCTAAGTGTTAGGTTTTTAGAAAATTTCGCCAGAGTTTCCTCTGTAACTGGAGGTGGCCACGCTTTTAAGCGTATCATTTTCTTTTAACAAATCAACTCAATCAACTTCTTTATTCCATCAAACAATTTCCGACACAACAAACTAGTCAACAAGTATGTAAATTTGCATAATCGCATGAACTTGCAGTTTTTCCGCATTAATAATGTAAATCATCCTTATATATGTAGATTTCTATATAAAGTAACTTTAATCTTGTAAAAACCTCGTGTTTAGAGAAAACCGTCTTTACAACTTCTAGTAACAAGTGACAAATACACTTCTTTGTCGGATCTCTTTATTTCACAAGTGTCTATACACCTGTGGTTTATAAAATCATATTTATTAGTGCAAGATCCATCTTTAGAAAAACATGATTTCTTTAAAGTGTGGTCTTTCAAAAATACCACTTGCGGATACGTAGATCCGCTAGTTTTAAACACCATTTTACCGGTTAAAATACTTTTACACAAGTAAAATATTTCTCTACAAGTTCATGTCTCTAAAATGTGGTAGTGTTTCACTTTTTAACCCTTGTATCTTTCAAAAACAAGCTTATGTGATGATACGTGATTTTACAAAGTCGGGTTAAACGAAGATTTGAGCTACCACATTATAGATCGGGTCACAATAAGCAGAAATTTCAAGTCCTACGACTTTTACACAAGACATATGCTATTAACCTCCATTTTAGTGATTTTACTAGACTTTAAAGATTCAAAACGCATGTTAACGATATTTAACCGACGAAAGTTCTTTTAACCACTTTAGATGAGTGTAAGAACAAGTTTTAAAGGTTATACCTCTAGCTCAAGGCTAGGGAAGAGTTGTGACGAAAACCGCGTGGATAAAAGCCAACGAGAGTGGTCCTTCGTGTTCCGCTTGCACCAAACCTTCTAATACGCAACCCTTAGAACTTGTATGACCTTGGAATGAAGAGATCAAAACCGAAAATGTGATGTGTGTGTTTGGTGTGTTCGGCCGAGAGCCACAAGAAGAGAAGAGAGAGTGATTTGTTGAGTGGTGTTTAGTGATAAAGATCTCTAGAGGTTAGTGAGGGTTTATATAGGCAAACTTAGTGTTAGTGTCCAATGGTTCATGTGTAGGGTGGATATTAAACATGGCAAGATCTTGGCAAGATTTCAAGTACCATTTTGTGCTCCCTAGGTGACCGATCGGTTGGGGAGTGGGGGCCTTTGGTCCGATTTCAAGTAGGTAATTAGGAGTTTAGTTAAGGTTAACTAAGTTAGGTTAGATGTTAACTTAGTTAGTAATAAATAGCGTGTTATGACGGGTGTTAGGGTAATCAGAGACCCTAACTGGCTCAGAAAAAGAGTAATAATAAAAATAGTATTGTTTCCATGTCCCGGGTAAAGTCCGGGTGTCCGGTTGGATAGTAATCCGTTAAAGTGTTACAAAAGACTTTAAAGTGTCGTTATTACATTTTTAGTGACACATTTTGTTTTCCCGACACTTTAGAAAGTGTCTAGTGATATTTTCTCATTTTTGGCACTTTACTAGTCAGCTAGAAGCTGGTTAAATTATTTAAAGTGCTGTGTTTGGTACTTAAAGTACGTTTTGGCACATCCGAATCAGTGTATCTTATCCCCTAGAGACGCGGTAACACAACCCTTATATCCTACACTCACTACCAGTGTAGCCAAAATATATGAGGCTCTTAACAGGCCTTGAGGCAGTATTTGCCTGATGCTGGTTATATCAGCATGTTCACTGTGTATCCGTTTAGTGCTACTGTGCTTTTTGTGCATCATGTTTGTCACTAGGGTTCAGTATGTAATCAATGTAGTGACAGCATATAAAGTATGATGCAAGTAAGTGCATGTATTAGTATGCAGGTAGCAGTTTATCAGCTAGTTCAATCAAGCACAGTAATCAAGTAATAATTAATCATTAATTAAGTTGTACGGATACCTGGTTTTGTGCGGGTTGTCACACTTTAGGTGTTTAAATGTTTTACATTTACCAATAAACGGTTATTATATACTATATCTAATCTTTGTTTTTCTTTCCCTAGGTAATGGATAAGAGAGTTAAACACTCATCTGACATCTCTGCATATTTTCTTTTATCGTCGTATTAAGACTAAGCGGTATGGGGACAGGTCTAGGGCCGGCAGGCTCCGGCGTCGGACCAACACACCGCCCCCTAAGGCCGTCCCCGTCATCTCCGTCTCCATCTCGATGCTCAAACCAGGCCTCATTTCAAATCTCTATCACACACACACTCACAAATACACACACATACACACATACATACATATTGAGGGTCATCCCCACACCCTAAGTCCATCCCCTTCCCGAACCCGTTTACGTGGACGCCTAAGTGGTTGACCATCCTTTGAGGACTACCCTCCTCCACACCTCATAGTCTTAACCTTTTCAAAAATCTCATTTTACTATCGGAGTCCTCGTTTCACCATCATCTGTATACTCGGCAAAACAACAAATGCTATGCTATACTCTGCAAGCAGACCGTCACCGTCTTAAAACCATCGTTTTCAATCCTGCATTTGCTTCACATCATCATTGAAATTGAACACGATTTGATTCAGGGAAAATAAGCAATGGATAAATAACTAAAAGATATATATTTACACTTACCAATCACCGGTCGAACCAGCCAACCACTAAATCGCTATGACCGGACGGTTTATTCATATGGACTAACGATGCACATTCACTGGACTGTTCCGATTAAACCTTGATGAAATCGTCGTCGTCCTTTACGATATCTCTTTTAACAATACATAATCGCCTCAATCTATTTCTCTCATCACCGTCTCTGTTTCATTTTCTGATTTCCAGTAGTCCTTGCGAGTTCCCATAATAGTTTTGCGATTTTAAGTTTATTTACAAAAGGACAACGATTCATTTGTAGAGGAAAATCTTTACTTTAATTATTTAATAATTTATTGAATCAACAATATGTGGTCAAGAGATGACTGGGAAACGGTTTGATTGTAAACCGTTGATTATTGGGCATGTGTGTGTGTTGTTGGTTCATGTAGATATCAAAACGACACACAACGCCGGTTCATTTCTAGACGAAATTCTTTACTTCAATTATTTAATAATTTATTGAACCAAACAATAGGGCAAGAGGTAACTGGGAAACGGTTATGTACTTGGGTTTTTTATATAAACTAGGATTACGACCCGCCGCAATGCGGCGGGGATTATTTATTTATAACTAAGTCGATCTACGACCCACACGTTATGTTAAACCTGTCAAACGGGGTAAAAATAGACGATGTAAAAACGTTCACCCACACACGCACGTTGCGTCGTGTTAACTCGCAAAATTTAGAACGAAACGTAAAAACGTTAAGCCAAAGACGCACGCTGTGATGTGTTAAGTTACAAAATTTAGAACCAAGCATAGAGCGCAAAATTTGCGGAAAATGAAAACTATAAAGGACCAAATTTGAAAGTAAAAAAAGTTATGAGAATAGATTGTAAAAGATAAAAAGTTTTGGGTTAAAAGTAAAAAACAAATAGTTTTGGGTTAAAAGTAATTTATGAAATAATTTTGGGTGAAAAGTAAAAAGAATCAATTTTTTTTTGGAAAACCCCCAAAGCCAACGTTACGACAACCATATGCATAACAAATTTTTCTTTGAAAAATCCCCAAAGCACACCCCGCGTTGCGGCGGGGCGTAAAACGGTGTCAAATAGTACTAATGTCACACAACCGTCATTGACAACCAACACTCACTCGACCTATAATATGCGTATTGCGACGAACCTGTCAAACATGGAAAAATAGAGGTAAAAACGTTGAACCACACATGCACGTTGCGTCGTATTAACTCGAAAAATTTAGAACTATATGTAAAACGAAAATTTGCGAAGGATGAAAAGTATAAGTGACAAAAGTTGTGAAGTTAAATTGTAAATAATGAAAAGTTTTTGGTTAAAGTTAAAAAAACAAATTATGTAGGGTTAAAATTGAAAAAGGTTCAAACCTTTGGGTTAAAACTAAAAAATCAAGTTTTTTTTTTGGAAAACACTCAAAGCACAACTTACAAGTCCTTATGCACATAAAATTTGCTAATTTATATAGGTTTTAATAGCAGACGGTTGGATAATTGCAAGCATTTGAAACGGTGGCGTTGTAATTGTTATGTGACGGTTTATTTTCATTGGCGCCCGTAGCCGGTATTTATTTGGTTGGTAATTACCAGAGTCTCCTGCCTATTGAACATACGCACTGATAACGCCAACCAATTACATTTTTATTTGTATTTTTTAAAGTCCTATATGTAAAAAAAGAAGGAAAAAAATTAGCAGTTAAGCCAGTGTTTACGGGAATCGAACCCGCGTAATTTCCTTGTTAAAGAGGCGCTTAAACCATCGTTACATATTAGATTTTTTGATATTGAATTATTTTAATAAATATATATTAAACAGGCGCACGTTTTAGAAAAAGGAAGGTAAAAAACAGAGATTAAGAGGTGTATACGGAGTCGAACCGGCGTCATTCTATTGTTAAAAAGGGGCTACAACCATTGCTACAGATATGATTTTATTAACTTGAAACCTTTTATTTAATAAAGATAGTAAACACGCTCGTCTAATATCCAATATATATAATTTTCTAATCAACGCGTCTTTTAAACGAAAAGGTGTATCCCAAGTTACTTTTTGTAGGCATATATAATAGGTAGTAGTTCTGTCATTTTGATATGTACTCTCAATTCTAATATTACGAAAGTTCAACCAGAAAACCCTTTCTTTTATTTCGTGAGTTTTAGTGAGGGGCCGATAACCAACAAGAGATTCTGAAGCAAATGTTGGGAAAAAAAAAGCTTGTAATTCCTACCATTTTTATTTTTACTCAAAATCTTATTTTAATACGAAAAGTAATGTCTAAGAAACTATTTTGTACATACTTGAATGATTCTCACTGCTTTCGGGGTTGCAAGTGAAAGAATACCTGATCCTTTTAATTAACTTTAATATGATGTAATGAAATATTGTTTTATTAGGGTGTGGTCATGACCCTTATGACCACCATGACCCTCTACGTCAGTGTCATGTAACTCACCTCTAATCCACCATCCAAAACCACTACCCTAAGGGTGTGGCCATGACACAAATCACTAGCCCCTTATTTATTTTATTTTATCTTTGTTTAAAGAAAAAAGAAATGATTTCTTGAAAAATGGAAAGGAAGACCATGGTTGCCATGGTTTAATCCATGCAAACCATGGTGGATCAAGCAAGGAGGTGGTGTAGCCTTTCATTCATGTCCCTAGGTGGTGAATCATGTCCTAACCATGACCCCCACACCCATTAGCCTTAGAAGATCGCCGTACAAATAATTTCTTTCTTTGTTTATACACATCTCCACATAATAGTTAATTTCTTATGGTTGAAAAAAACATTTTATTCCGTTAAAGTTATGCAATCAAAGTTATGTAATGATCATATATCATAATCAACTAGAGAATAAGGGTTACTGTTTTAAAAGGAGAAATTAACAACGTATATAAATGGTTAGGGAAAGTAGGGTAGTTATTTAAGATCTTTTTTTCTCAAGAAAATACAACTGTTTAGTGACTTTTTTATATTCAACAACATCATAGTTGTATTAAGATGATTATCAAAACAATATTCTGCTTTACTTGATATTATAATATGTTCATGTGAGTAAACACGTTCTTTAAAAATCATAATGAGTCGTTTTCCATTATAAGAATATTGTTTAATTAAACACAAGTTGATAATATATAATAGATTACGTACTATAAATATATATATTTTGGTAAAATGAGTGGAAAGAAACCTGAGATTGACATGTTATATGAAAGAGAAAAGAGAAAATCATATGGGAGAAACTCAGAAAAGAAACTAATAGAGGGAAGGAAAGGGAAAAAAAATTAAAGACATTAGCTGTCTTCTTATTTTTCTTCTTCTTAAAGTAGTAGTTATACTTCTTATTCATATTGAATATTCAGCTAATTAATTTGTTACATACACACACATATAATCATGGACCATAGCTATCATAAGAATTGAAGATGCATGTGTAAATGAATACAATCAATTTATAACTACCAGCTGTGCTTTCTTCCATATATGCATAGACATGTCAATGGAGCATCCCGAAAAGTCTAAAACATCAAGAGTCCATCAAGGATCAGACAAAAGAGTCAAAAGATGATCGAGTTGAATGACTATATATGAGGTCGCCCAGATGACGGAAAACAAAAATAAAGAAACCATGTAAAAACATTAGAGTTGTAAGTATGATACGGTTTATAAGTTTTAAGCTTTAAACGCCATTTTTAGTAAATAGAAGTCGGGTTCTTTATGTTACACTGATTTTTTAAAACATAGAGAGCTTTGGTTTATAAAAAGGTAAATTGCATGCAAACTTATATATATAGCTTAGAGAGCCGTAAATGGGGTGTCTAGGAAATAATATGTCAGTGGTTTGATACTTCCATATCACTAGACATTTAACCATAACAATTTTAGTTATATATATCAAACTCATAGATTAGTCTATGTTACGTCAATTTATAAAAGAGCATGTTGATCAAGCATCAACATCTTTTCGTTTCAAATTTTAAAGTAAATACAAACAAGGATTCTAAGCGCTTATATGTGTTATCATGATGTTATACGCGCATGGCGTTGTTTTGTATATAAGAACTCGCAATGGCTGTCAATTATAAATAAGTTATGAGTTAAATACATCTAATCGCGTTAATTAAAATCAAATAATCATAAAACATGGCCATGTGGTGATGTGTATATCAAATACTTGAAAATTGACCACTTGATTATGCACTAATGTTTGCAGATCTAATATATTCTTGTTTAGGATAGATGATCTCATTATGGTACCAACTTGTTGTTATTTATGAAAAGATAAAGGACAAGCCTGTCATTAATTTTAGCAAATTTAGTCACGCTCCAAATATTTCCAAATCAGGAAACCTTAATTTCTCTGAACAAGAAAAGCCTCACTTCTTTATATATGAATCTTTTAATTCTTAGGGAGTACTTGTTTGTCACGTTCACCTAGTGGCTGCTCTGCCAAGAAGGACTAAATTACCCTCTTGTTTAATATTTACTCCTCCTACTTTGTATTCTCTTTCAAAAAAATGTATCAAATCAAGTTAAAATAACATAAACTTAAAGTCGGCACAGTCAGCATCATCGATAGTTCCAAGAAGTCGTCCCCCACTATAAGTTTTCATATTTCAAGGTTGGTACTTGGTACAACAAATCTGATGATATTATGCCTTTGATTGAGGCTGCCAGGTACGAGGCACGTGAATAGGGGCGTGGGACTGCCATCAGGTAAGGGGAGGAACGTTGAAATCACCCCCCACGAGGTTGGCGCGTCAAAGGCGTGGGCTGGGCCAGCTGTCACGAACCAATCCCACCTCCATTTTTTTGACTGTTGATGGTGATGTGTTGATCGTTATAACGGGTCAATTTTTTTAAATAATTTATTAAATTTATATAAACCCAAAAAATCTTATTTTTTTTTTTCATATTTGTTGGTGCACTTGTGTCTGTACTTTGTCTGTATATCAAACGATGTCGTTGTTAGTCTTGTAAGTTTGACCAAGTCAACCATCCTCCTGGTTTGACTTGGCCAAACAGTCAACATTTTGGTTGTAATGTGTCTGTGTCGAAGGATGTGTCTCGAAGGATAACTTAGATCCTACGATGATGAGCTCGAAACATAAACATTCGACAGATGGACCACGAAGGATATCATCCTTCGTGGTACATGTGGATCATTCGAGCTGTTTCTGGTCGATAGATGATCCTTCGATCATCCTATCTGATCCTTCGACCAGACTCGCTGAGTTGGGTATAAATACCAGTGTGTTGTTTTCACTTCAGCAGAGTGTACAAGTGGAGAACACTTAGAGTAGAAAAACACACACACACACTAAGAGAGTTTACAGGACTGATTTGTAAACCTTGTGCTTGTAACTGGACCTTTCATACGTTTAATACAAGTGGTGTTAATCGTTGAGTCTTGTGTGTTGATCATTTGCGTGTTCTATCTCGGTTTGCTATCTTGGTTGGATTCCGCACAACCGGGTTGGTTTGTACACAAGGATTAGGCGACTAGATCCTCCCCTAGCCGGACCTACAAGTGGTATCAGAGCCTTGGCTCTTATCCTTGTTAAAACCGAGGTGTTCTTGCTGTTTTTCGGGATTTTATAGTTCATATTTTCTGGAAAAACATCTTAAAATCGGGTTTAATCTTGTTATTTTGCCTTGTGTTTGACTTAAAACCTTGTTATTTTTCATGTTTTCATGTTAGTCTTGGGTTTTTGTTAAACATTTTAGCAAAATCGTGTGTTTGGAGAGTTTCGGTTCACCGAAATTCTTATTTTTCTGGGTGGTGTTCTTGAAGTCTTCATAGTGTTCCTCATAAAAAAAAATAATACACTCTTTGATCTTAAAAAATTTGAATATTAAACTTGTTTGTGCATTGAAAAGAGTAAACTGATTAAAATATTGGACATTACCTGTTTGGTGAAACCTGCATGTTCAGAAGATATGGTCTGAACATACTTTCTGCCGAAAGTTCTCACCAACCCGTCAACTTTTCACCTACCTGTCACATTTGTCAACCGTGTCAGTAAGATCGAAGGATATCATCTTTCGACCAAAGGAGGTTCGACAGATAGTCATCCTTCGAGCATCCTTCGAAGTGTGAGACTTATCTTTCGGTCCAAGGAATATTTTCGAAACATACATCTTTCGGTCTACTGCTCTTTCTCGAAAGACTAGGATCCTTCGATTGGGGAGTCTTTCGAAGTCATCTTTCGTGTTCATCTTTCGGTCTACAGTCCTTTTTCGAAAGATAAGGATCCTTCGGTTGGAGAATCTTTCGAAAACATTGTTCGAAACTCAACAGTGATCTTTCGAACACTGTTGATCCTTCGAACAGGTGTTGATCTTTCGATCATTAGTCTGTTTGTGTTTAACAGTTTGTGTTTTACAAGTCTTTCGAACAGGTATCCTTCGGCTGATCAAAAATGAATCCAAGATGGAATACCCCGGTAAATACAGATATGTATTTTGGTACTCCGTCATCTTCCGCATCAGTATCTTCTCAAGCTAATACAATGTCTACCGGTCAATGGGCATTCGTATCAAATCAAACTCCAAGTATTCAAAGCATTCTCTTAAGCGAGAGTGAAACGGGAAGTTTGAATCGGCCTCCAAAGTTGATGCATTTATACGAATATCCAGGATGGATTGATAGATTTCATACATACGTTCTTGGTCAGAATACAGAGTTGTGGTTGCGGTTCATCACAGATTTTGATCAAACAATAGAGGTTGCTGCATCATCCGCTGCTACATTTGCAGACCTTTCAGAAGATCAAAAGAAGATCTATGATTTGGAAAAGAAGGCATATGCCATTCTTACTCAGGCGTTGAGCAAAGATATTTATCATCAATTCGTCAGTTATAAGACAACGAAAAGGTTGTGGGACGCGTTGAAAACAAGGGGCGTAGGAAATGAAGCGACACGTCAACTGAGAAAAGAACTGCTAAAGAAAGAGTTTGATGGTTTTACTTGTATGGAGAATGAGTCGTTGGGTGATTTGACAAGTCGATTTAATCACTTGTTGACTGAATTGACAAATTTTGGGGTAGTTACAACTCCTGCAGAGATTGTGAAAAGGTTTGCAGATGCGTTGCCACCTCAATGGAATACTTTCTTGGAAATCATGAAGTACAATGGTACTTTAGCTACAACGAGCTTCAACGACTTTGTTCAAATTCTAGAAAACAAGAATCAGGAAGAAACTCTGAAGGCAAAAAGAATTCCCGTGCCTCAAAATCCTGAAATGTATTTTGGAACCTCTAGCACCTCTACAAAACCTTCTTCGCATGCTCCAATTCAAACAGCATTTGTGACTAGCACTGACATGTATGGCAATACTATCCAAGTGCCGGTTCCTCCAAAGACAGACATGTATGGAAATCTGCTAGAACCAGTTCCTCAACAGCAACAGCAAAGCCAACGACCTCTCAGACCAACTGATATGTTCGGAAATCCATTACCTGTTCGATCTTCCGGAACAACAGACATGTATGGGAATCCACTTCCTCCTCAATCTACAGTTCCAACAGACATGTATGGGAACCCACTTCCTCCACAACAGCAAGCCTGTTATGGAAGCACATCATCTGCTGGTCAACAATCAAAGCCAAATACAGTACGGCTCGACACCTCAAGCTTTTCTAAAGTCAGTGTGGAAGTAGCAAAGGAACACATGGAGCTGCTAAACACTTTGGTGAGCGCATACTGTGGATTAGTGGAAGGTCAGATTGGCAACATTAATCTGACTCAAGAAGACTATCAGCAGATTGACAAAGAGGAGATGGAGATGATGGACATCAAATGGGCCTTTGCCAGTGCTGTTAGGAGAGCAAAGGATTTCATGGAAAGAACGGGCCGAACCAGCTTGGATAGCAAGAAAGACACCAAGTATGGGTTCGACAAGCAAGCTGTAAAGTGCTTCAACTGTGGGGAACGTGGTCATTTCAAGCGTGAATGTACAAGACCATCTCAGCATGGAAACCAGAATCCCTTCAGAGGTCAAGGCAACCAGCAGAACCAGAATAGGAACAATGTTCGCACATTGGTGCCTGTTAACAACCAGACTCAAGCAGGACCATCAAATGCCAACCAGGCACTTGTGGTTCAAGTAGATGAAGGTTGTGATTGGTCTATTCAGTTGGGAAACGATGCTCCAGATGGAACAGCTTGTTTTGCTGAAATTGTCAAGGATCTTAAACACACCAGTGGTGGAGAATCTTCCACCAATGGTGATGAGTCTTCTGAAGATGAAAACAGCTCAGGTTACAGTGGAAGTTCAGATGAAGAGTCCTCGGGTTCAGGAAATGATCAGGAAGATGACACATCAAGTGTTTCAGTTAATGCAGATATTGATGAACTATTGGAAGGAGCTGCAGCAGGAGTTCAAAGAAGATCTATTTTGGTGGATCAAGCTGCTTATTCTTCGTCTTCTCTCCATTCAGCCTTTATGGCTAATGTCGACAGTTCATCAAGTCAGGTATGTGTCGATAAACCCACTGCTGCTATTTGTGATAACTGTGATAGATTGCATGTCAGATGTGCTGAGTTGGATGCAAACATGTCTGAGTTGCAAGGCAAACATGATGCTTTACAAGCTAGTTTGTTTGACTTGCAAGACAAACATGTTTCTTTAAATGATAAGTGGTGTGAATTGCAAAGCAAACACGAGGCTTTGCAAGAGAAATATGATGTGACATTCATTCACAACCAGAAGTTGACCGTTGATCTTTCAAAGTGCACTGAAGCCAACATGTTTTATGAAAACCATGAAAAGGAGTTTAAATTGGTAATTGAGAAGTTAAAGAAAGATAAAACCGAGTTAACTAAAATGGTTTCCAGAAAACAAACCGACATTAATTTGTATATAACTCGTCTGGAAGTAATGCAAAAAGAAATGGCTTGTGTCAAAACTGAAAGTGAGGCGATCCAACTTAAGCTAGACAGTTATTTGAGCTCTAGCTATGTGTTGGATCACATCATTGATGTTCAGAAAGAGAAACGGGATGTCACATGCATAGGTTACAAGAAATGTCCACCACCTGTGAGACATAATTATGATGCCATGCCGGATGAGGAAGATAGAGTTTTCTTTGAACCATCTGTTCCTTTAGCTGTTGAAGAATTTACAGGACTCGGATACAAGAAGGAAGTATCATCAGATTCAGATGCGTCAGCAGATACATTTGTAACTGCTGAACAGAATCAGGATCCTCCAGTTGTGATTGAGGATGCTGATTCCTCTGATGATGAATCTGATGATACTAATTCAGCAAAGTCTGATGCGGTGATAAAAGAAGAGGACATACCTCTTGAGAATCATATTCTATGTGATCCTCCTGCAAAGCCCGCTAAGACTGTTGCAATCGAGTCCGTGTCTGCAAAAGAGTCGGAGAGTGTGGATTTGCTGTACACTCTTGTTGGTGATGATAAAATTTATTCTGACAAAGATTTTCCTATTAAGAATGTTAATCAATCGTTAATCAGTAAAGTCTTTGAAAATTCAACAAGTAAGTTTTTAGGAAAGACAGGGTCACGGGTTACAGTAACACAGTGCCCTCCTATCCCAAAGGCTGAAATAAGAAAACAATTTGGCAATCAGAAATTACCAACAGTGCAAAAACAGCAAAATCATACCAAATCTAAAGGTAAAGCACCGACTCAAAGCCAAAAGAAGCCGAATCAGAAGAAGAAAAAGAATGTGAACTTTGTGAAATCTAAGGGAACGGACAAAATTGCAAAATTTGAAAATCAATCTAACTTAGATTTTGTCAAGAAAGTAACTGTGATGAAAAGGAATGAACCAAGTAGTTCAAAACCTAGTACCTCGGGATCACAAAGTTCATCATCGGCAAGACGATCACATGATACTTCGGGGTTTGTTGAACGAAGATCATGTTTTGAATGTGGTACAATTGGGCACATTGTCAGAAATTGCCCGTATCTTCATAAGCTGAAAGGAAAAGAAGATGATCCCCGTGAACGCAATCACCAAAAGCCATCTGTTTCTGTAAAACAAGATTCCCGACTCATAAGAGAAAGGGAAAAGAAACAAAAACGCCAACAAGTCAAGGTGGTTGAAAAGGCACTAAAAACTGAAGTGGTTCAAAAACAAACGGTTCCAGTTAAACCAGAAAGTTCAAAATTTTCAAAAACTTCAAACAATCACGAAGTAAAATTTTCAAACAATCAAACTGGTAAACTTCAACAGACTTGGAAACCTAAAATAACCACAAATTCAGGGGGACCATCAAAATTTTCAAATCATCAAAGAATAGAGGTTATTGTTATTGATGAAAATGGAAGACCCAAGACCACAATGGCTTGGGTCCCCATCTCCAACTAATTATGTGAGTTCATGTGCAGGGTGTTCCAGGAGGAACTATCAGTAGTCATTGGATTGTTGATAGTGGGGCATCCAGGCACATGACAGGCGACATGAAGCTTCTCTACGACGTTAAATCTATTAGAGGAGGTTATGTTGCTTTTGCTGGAGATAAAGGCGGATATATTACGGGTGAAGGAATGATTTCCAACGGGGTTGTTAGTTTTGATAAGATCAACTTTGTACAACAACTTGATCACAATCTTCTTAGTGTTTCTCAAATTTGTGATAAGTAGTTCTCAGTACACTTTGATGCAAATGGATGTTATGTGCTGAAACCCGGCTTCAAAATTCCAAAAGAATGGATTCTCTTGTCGGCTCCAAGGATAAATGATTTGTATGTCCTTGATATGAGCCAAGCTATCACAACGTCTGCACAAGCAACTTGTTTCGTTTCCAAAGCCACAGAAAAAGACACAATCTCTTGGCACAGGCGAATGGGTCACATTCACTTACGCAAAATGAATCATTTGGTGTCAAATGAATTGGTGAATGGTGTTCCTCTTAAAAACTTCCATCTTCAAGACGTCTGTGTTTCGTGCCAAAAAGGAAAACAAACGAAGAAGCGACACCCTACAAAGAAGATCAACACGGTGGCTGTTCCTCTTGAACGCTTACACATGGATTTGTTCGGTCCTGTCAAGCACAAAAGTATTAGGAATGATCAATATTGCCTCGTGATAACTGATGATTATTCAAGATTTTCTTGGGTGGCGTTCATGGCACACAAGAGCGAAACCTTCGGTATTATCAAAAACTTGATCATTCAGATTGAGAATCTTTACAACTTGAAGGTTAGGCGGATACGTAGCGATAATGGTACTGAATTCAAAAATCATGCCATGGCGGAGTTTTGCACTTCAAAAGGTATTCTTCACGAATTTAGTGCAGCTTATACTCCTCAACAGAATGGCGTCGCTGAACGTAAGAACCGCACATTGATCGAGACTGCTAGGACTATGTTGGTAGAGTCACAATTGCCGATTCCATTCTGGACTGAAGCTGTGTCCTCTGCATGTTACACGTTGAACCGAGTCCTTACAGTCAAAAGGCACAACAAGACCTGCTTTGAGCTTATTAACAAACGGAAACCAGACTTGTCATATCTTGAACCGTTTGGAGCTCCGTGCACAATAATCGATCCTAATGGAAAGTTTGGGGCAAGAGCAATTGATGGATACTTTCTTGGGTATTCCACCCCGAACTTAAGAGTCTGGAATCTAGAGACTAAAAGGGTCGAGGAATGGTCTGAAGTCAGAGTACAATGGCACACTTTACCAGTCAGAAATCCTGGTCAGCCTTGGATGTTTGAGTACGATGATTTTTTCAATTCGATCAATGTTGAAGCAGTTGAAGAAAATGCTGCAGCAAGGATGTTTTTCGAGAGTGACAATGCAACAGATTCACCGTTGGTTCGTCCCATTCTTGTCAATCAAGAACCATCTTCAGTGAACAACAATGCTCTCGACAATGAGGATTTTCACGATGCTACCGAATTGAACGAATCTTCAGAGGATGATGAATTTCTAGATGCAGATCAAGAAGCTCCAACAACAGCAGTTCATGGTACTTCAGAGGGTACTCCTCCAGTGGTTGTTCCTAGGACAGCTGAAGCTACTGCATCATCCTCTTCGCCAATTCCGGGTATTGAATTGGTTGTTGATCTCAATCTCAACAACCTGGGTATTAATGTTCCTGTACCAGATAATCCAGAAACAAGGATTCACAATACCCATCCTCAACAAAACATCATCGGAAATGTACAGAGTGGCGTTCAAACAAGAAACATGTTGCGAAACAACAACAATGCAGGCTTGTATACGGCGATTAGAGAATCTGGTCAACAAAATGATTGGTCTTTCGCGTGTTATGTCTCACAGGAAGAGCCAAGAACTTGGAAAAATGCTTTGAAAGATAGCTCTTGGGTTGAAGCAATGCAGGAAGAGCTGCAACAATTCCAGAAGCTTGGTGTCTGGAAACTCGTAGAGAAACCTGCTGGTTACAAGAAGATTGGTACCCGTTGGGTGTTTAAATGCAAAAAGGATGACCGTGGAATCGTTATTCGAAACAAAGCAAGATTAGTCGTTCAAGGTTTTCGTCAGATTGAAGGAATCGACTACAACGAAGTGTATGCACCTGTTGCACGTCTAGAAGCAATTCGGATCTTTCTGGCTTATGCCTCATTCAAAGGTTTCAAGGTATACCAGATGGACGTGAAAAGTGCATTCTTACATGGTGTGGTAGAAGAAGAGGTGTACGTCGAACAGCCTCCAGGTTTTGAAGATCCTATCCATCCCGATCGGGTTTGGTTGCTCAACAAAGCTCTCTATGGTCTTCATCAAGCACCGCGAGCTTGGTACGCAACCTTATCTAATTATTTGCTGGAGAATGGATTTCGCAGAGGTCTTATCGATTGTACTCTTTTCATCAAAGAACAAGATGGAGATCTTCTACTGGTACAGGTATACATTGATGATATTATATTTGGTTCTACTAATGATGTTTTGTGTAGGAATTTCGAGCGCATCATGCAGGATAAATTCGAGATGAGTGCTATGGGGGAAATGACTTTCTTTTTGGGCCTACAAGTACAACAAACCGAGTCTGGGATATTCATCCATCAGACTAAATATGTTGGTGACATCTTGAGCCGGTTCCAGATGTCTGATGCAACGCCCATCGGTACCCCATTGCCGCAAAATCACGGAATTACTCCAGACTTGAAGGGTGAAGCTGTTAGCCCCTCGTACTACCGCGCGATGATCGGATCTCTTATGTACCTCACAGCATGCAGACCAGATATAATGTACCCAACGTGCCTGCTTGCCAGATATCAAGTGAACCCGAAGGCCTCACATCTTGCAGCTGTAAAAAGGATTTTTCGTTATTTGAAGGGTTACCCTGACACCGGTCTATGGTACCCTAGGGATAATAACTTTGACTTGATCGCATTCAGTGATTCTGATTTTGGCGGATGCAAAATCGACGGCAAATCCACAACGGCTGGATGTCAGTTTTTGGGAAATCGCCTAGTCACATGGCAGTGCAAGAAGCAGACGTGCGTCGCTACATCAACATGCGAAGCTGAATACATTGCTGCCTCAAGTTGTTGCTCCCAAGTCCTATGGATCCAACAACAAATGCGTGATTACGGTTTTGAATTCCTAACTACTCCTATTTACGTTGATAATTCTGCTGCATTACAGATCACTAGAAATCCTGTGCAGCATTCAAAGACTAAGCACATCGAAATTAAGTATCATTTCATACGTGATTGCTTTGAGAAAAGGCTAATCGATGTTGCTTACGTCCACACCGATGACCAACGTGCCGACCTTTTTACCAAAGCATTTGACAAATCAAGATTTGACTATTTATTATTGGTAAACGGCATTAAGGTCAAGCAAGAGTAATCCACATCGGAAAATCATTTTTGTAAATACCCTTGTGTTTTAAATTTGTCTTAGTTTATTGATTTTAGGGGGAGTAAATCCAAAATTTGAAAATCCAAAAACATTGAAAAATTTCAAAAACACAAAAACAATAGAAAAACAAAAATGAGTTTCCTGGCGAGCAAAAGAGAAAATGATAGTACATCAGTGGTCTGTCTAAACCTCTTTAAACTGAAATGCAAAATGAAAAACGATAAGCAGCTCTATATAAGATGTATCGGTAGGCTCACAATCATTTTAAAGTGTGCAGGGTGATATAAATTTAAATCGACTGAAGACCAGGTGGGAACCATTCATTGGCATATGGTCTTAGTACCGAAATTTCGTTTGAGAGATTGCCGAGGTTCTGAGATATTCGGTCTTTATGCTGCTTATCATCTGGGTATCATGGTTGTATCTTTTACCGAAAAATAACGGGGACGCAAGTCTAGATCTTCCATGATACCATACATACGTGTACATATTGCATTCGACCTCAATAAGTGATCAACAATCACATGTCCTCAAAATAAGTGATAAAATATCACAAATTCTTTCCGGGAGTCAAGTTCGTCTCTCTGCTGTACGAAAGTACTGACCTGTTCACGGACTTGCTCCTGTGCCCTCATGCATATGAAAATCAAGTTCCTCATTAATAAGTGATTATATCACATAGGGCTTGTTTTCAAATCAAAATAAGTGAGAATCTCACATCATATACGGTCAAACAGATGATAATCGGTATACTCACCGGTAAGATGAACCCTCGTGCATACCTTGATACGGGAATGTGTCGTGATGTGGATGAACACCGGTCGGTAAGTATAAATCATACCTTAACGTATCCCCTCGCCATGATTACATCTGATAAGTTGAGCTTATGTGGACAACAATACTGATAATTGTTATAGGATGCTTATCTTAATGTTAACTAATTGAACAACAAGAGCGTTTTTGCATGACCGTACACTGATATGATTCTCTTACCCTCGAAACTCGCAAAAAGAATGTCTGTAAATATTTATTTAATGCTTTCAGTTTCTGCATATTTGTATATATTTATTTACTGCTTTCAGTCTTTACTTTTGAAAAATTCAAAATACCAAAAAGATTTTATTTCTATTTTATTTTCGATCGTACGATGTTGGAGCTCAAGTCTTCGTTACCTGAAACCTGAACGAAAACCGAAAATGACTAAATCTTCATAAACGGTCAAAATTTGCAAAGTGTTGAAAGTTGAAATTGAAATTGATAAAATACTTTAAACTTTCAAACTGTCAGACGGTGTTTGTTTAAACAATGGTCACATGTGTGTCGTTTGTTTATGTTTACTATATTCCAAGCAGTTGTTCTCATTATGCGTTTAGATTTCTTGCATGTGCAGATTCTAAAGGCAAGGAGAACATGGTCGATGACAAGCTTCGGAATGAAGACACGACGTGAAGGCTCTCAAATGATGAAGATGATCGAGTTGCCGCTGACCATCATCAACACCACAAGGATCTCACTTCATAAAGATCAAGACTTTCACGAGCATAACTCAAGGGGGAGCTTATGTTAAGGGGGAGCTTGTCAACACACTTCCTACATGAAACGGGGAGTTTGTTGGTACACTTTCTGCTTTCAAGACATGAAGACTTTAAAGATCCTCCGACATTGAAGACTTGAAAAGAAGTCAAAGACTTGAAGACACGAGAACTTACAAGAATGAAGATCAAGACAAAGCTACAGCCAAGGGGGAGTTTGTTGGTGCACTTGTGTCTGTACTTTGTCTGTATATCAAACGATGTCGTTGTTAGTCTTGTAAGTTTGACCAAGTCAACCATCCTCCTGGTTTGACTTGGCCAAACAGTCAACATTTTGGTTGTAATGTGTCTGTGTCGAAGGATGTGTCTCGAAGGATAACTTAGATCCTACGATGATGAGCTCGAAACATAAACATTCGACAGATGGACCACGAAGGATATCATCCTTCGTGGTACATGTGGATCATTCGAGCTGTTTCTGGTCGATAGATGATCCTTCGATCATCCTATCTGATCCTTCGACCAGACTCGCTGAGTTGGGTATAAATACCAGTGTGTTGTTTTCACTTCAGCAGAGTGTACAAGTGGAGAACACTTAGAGTAGAAAAACACACACACACACTAAGAGAGTTTACAGGACTGATTTGTAAACCTTGTGCTTGTAACTGGACCTTTCATACGTTTAATACAAGTGGTGTTAATCGTTGAGTCTTGTGTGTTGATCATTTGCGTGTTCTATCTCGGTTTGCTATCTTGGTTGGATTCCGCACAACCGGGTTGGTTTGTACACAAGGATTAGGCGACTAGATCCTCCCCTAGCCGGACCTACAAGTGGTATCAGAGCCTTGGCTCTTATCCTTGTTAAAACCGAGGTGTTCTTGCTGTTTTTCGGGATTTTATAGTTCATATTTTCTGGAAAAACATCTTAAAATCGGGTTTAATCTTGTTATTTTGCCTTGTGTTTGACTTAAAACCTTGTTATTTTTCATGTTTTCATGTTAGTCTTGGGTTTTTGTTAAACATTTTAGCAAAATCGTGTGTTTGGAGAGTTTCGGTTCACCGAAATTCTTATTTTTCTGGGTGGTGTTCTTGAAGTCTTCATAGTGTTCCTCATAAAAAAAAATAATACACTCTTTGATCTTAAAAAATTTGAATATTAAACTTGTTTGTGCATTGAAAAGAGTAAACTGATTAAAATATTGGACATTACCTGTTTGGTGAAACCTGCATGTTCAGAAGATATGGTCTGAACATACTTTCTGCCGAAAGTTCTCACCAACCCGTCAACTTTTCACCTACCTGTCACATTTGTCAACCGTGTCAGTAAGATCGAAGGATATCATCTTTCGACCAAAGGAGGTTCGACAGATAGTCATCCTTCGAGCATCCTTCGAAGTGTGAGACTTATCTTTCGGTCCAAGGAATATTTTCGAAACATACATCTTTCGGTCTACTGCTCTTTCTCGAAAGACTAGGATCCTTCGATTGGGGAGTCTTTCGAAGTCATCTTTCGTGTTCATCTTTCGGTCTACAGTCCTTTTTCGAAAGATAAGGATCCTTCGGTTGGAGAATCTTTCGAAAACATTGTTCGAAACTCAACAGTGATCTTTCGAACACTGTTGATCCTTCGAACAGGTGTTGATCTTTCGATCATTAGTCTGTTTGTGTTTAACAGTTTGTGTTTTACAAGTCTTTCGAACAGGTATCCTTCGGCTGATCAAAAATGAATCCAAGATGGAATACCCCGGTAAATACAGATATGTATTTTGGTACTCCGTCATCTTCCGCATCAGTATCTTCTCAAGCTAATACAATGTCTACCGGTCAATGGGCATTCGTATCAAATCAAACTCCAAGTATTCAAAGCATTCTCTTAAGCGAGAGTGAAACGGGAAGTTTGAATCGGCCTCCAAAGTTGATGCATTTATACGAATATCCAGGATGGATTGATAGATTTCATACATACGTTCTTGGTCAGAATACAGAGTTGTGGTTGCGGTTCATCACAGATTTTGATCAAACAATAGAGGTTGCTGCATCATCCGCTGCTACATTTGCAGACCTTTCAGAAGATCAAAAGAAGATCTATGATTTGGAAAAGAAGGCATATGCCATTCTTACTCAGGCGTTGAGCAAAGATATTTATCATCAATTCGTCAGTTATAAGACAACGAAAAGGTTGTGGGACGCGTTGAAAACAAGGGGCGTAGGAAATGAAGCGACACGTCAACTGAGAAAAGAACTGCTAAAGAAAGAGTTTGATGGTTTTACTTGTATGGAGAATGAGTCGTTGGGTGATTTGACAAGTCGATTTAATCACTTGTTGACTGAATTGACAAATTTTGGGGTAGTTACAACTCCTGCAGAGATTGTGAAAAGGTTTGCAGATGCGTTGCCACCTCAATGGAATACTTTCTTGGAAATCATGAAGTACAATGGTACTTTAGCTACAACGAGCTTCAACGACTTTGTTCAAATTCTAGAAAACAAGAATCAGGAAGAAACTCTGAAGGCAAAAAGAATTCCCGTGCCTCAAAATCCTGAAATGTATTTTGGAACCTCTAGCACCTCTACAAAACCTTCTTCGCATGCTCCAATTCAAACAGCATTTGTGACTAGCACTGACATGTATGGCAATACTATCCAAGTGCCGGTTCCTCCAAAGACAGACATGTATGGAAATCTGCTAGAACCAGTTCCTCAACAGCAACAGCAAAGCCAACGACCTCTCAGACCAACTGATATGTTCGGAAATCCATTACCTGTTCGATCTTCCGGAACAACAGACATGTATGGGAATCCACTTCCTCCTCAATCTACAGTTCCAACAGACATGTATGGGAACCCACTTCCTCCACAACAGCAAGCCTGTTATGGAAGCACATCATCTGCTGGTCAACAATCAAAGCCAAATACAGTACGGCTCGACACCTCAAGCTTTTCTAAAGTCAGTGTGGAAGTAGCAAAGGAACACATGGAGCTGCTAAACACTTTGGTGAGCGCATACTGTGGATTAGTGGAAGGTCAGATTGGCAACATTAATCTGACTCAAGAAGACTATCAGCAGATTGACAAAGAGGAGATGGAGATGATGGACATCAAATGGGCCTTTGCCAGTGCTGTTAGGAGAGCAAAGGATTTCATGGAAAGAACGGGCCGAACCAGCTTGGATAGCAAGAAAGACACCAAGTATGGGTTCGACAAGCAAGCTGTAAAGTGCTTCAACTGTGGGGAACGTGGTCATTTCAAGCGTGAACGTGGTCATATATATTGTTTCTTTAGACATTTTAAGCTTTATGACTATTGCTACTGACGCAAATCGATAGAGATCAGAAGATTAAAGCTAAAGAGAGTGGTGGTGGGTGTTAAGAAAGAAAAGGGGGAGAGAGAACATAAAGAGGTGGGTGGTTTAATGGATTTTATATGTTTTAAAAGCTTTTATTCTCTTTTTTTATTGTATTAGAATTGAAACAAGAGTATGATCTCAATCTCATAGAATAGAATAGTTCAAAGATACAGACTATGACACTATATATACAACCACCTAACTACCACATGCTAAACAACTAACCATTATAACTGTCTATAACTAACTCAACAAACTAACTAACATACACACTCTAATATGCCCCCTCAAGCTGAACGGGGAGCATCCACGTGAAGCTTGGACCTCAGACTGTCGAAACGAACACCAGACAATCCTTTGGTCAAAATATCTGCAATCTGAAATGTAGTGGGAACATACCGAACATGTAAAATACCACCCAAAACCATGTCCCGAATAAAATGCAAGTCAATCTCCAAGTGTTTGGTGCGCTGATGAAACACTGGGTTGACTGCAAGATATGTAGCTCCAATATTGTCACACCAAAGAGACGGTGGACAAGTCATCGTGATATGTAACTCATGTAGTATAGATGTAATCCATCATAACTCAGCAGCTGTATGAGCAAGAGCTCGATACTCAGCCTCAGTACTCGACCTAGCAACTGTATGTTGTTTCTTGGAACTCCAACTGATGAGGTTGGGCCCAAGAAAAACACAATAACCTGTGGTAGAACGTCGATCATCAGGACACCCAGCCCAGTCAGCATCACTATAAGCATGTAAATCAACACAAGTAGACCGACGTATACACAACCCATGAGAAATGGTACCCTTAAGATACCGCAAAATCCGTTTGACAGCGACCCAGTGTCGATCAGTAGGTGTCTGAAGAAACTGTGACACCTTACTGACCGCATAAGCAATCTCTGGTCGTGTCAACACAAGATACTGTAATGCACCGACAGTGCTCCGATACATAGTAGGATCAGACAAAGGATCACCAGTGTGCCGAGAAAGCTGTCTACCAGAAGAGACAGGTGTAGATAATGGACGACAATCGGCAAGACCCGTGCGCTGTAACAAATCAAGTAAGTAGCGCTGCTGTGATAAATGTAAGACATCCTCAGAAAATGTAGCCTGAATACCCAGAAAATATGATAACTGTCCCAAATCCTTGAGCGCAAACTGAGAGTGCAAGCGCCCAATCAAACCAGTAACAAAATCAGATGAGCTCCCAGTAATAATGATGTCATCAACATAGATCAAGACATAACAAAGTATCGAATCTCGACTGTAAACAAAGAGAGATACATCTGAAAGACACTGGGTAAAACCATCAGCAAGCAGAGCAGTGGATAGCTTGGAAAACCAAGCTCTAGGAGCCTGCTTTAGGCCATAAAGAGCCTTCTGCAGGCGACAAACATAATGTGGTCTAGATGAGTCAACAAAGCCTGGGGGCTGGGTCATATACACAGTCTCAGAAAGATCCCCATGTAAGAACGCATTGTTGACATCAACCTGACGAATAGACCACCCTCGAGAGAAGGCGACTGAAAGAACTAGACGAACAGTAGTAGGTTTGACCACAGGACTAAAAGTCTCAGTGTAGTCAATACCCTCAGTCTGATGAAAGCCCTTGGCAACAAGCCGGGCTTTATAACGACTCACTGATCCATCAGGATTATGTTTAATCCTGTAAACCCACTTACAACCAACAATGTTGGCGTCAGTGGGAGCCTGAACCAAACGCCAAGTCTGGTTGGCATGAAGAGCATCGATCTCAGTACGCATCGCATCCCACCAAACAGAATACTGCTGAGCCTGTCGAAATGTGGAAGGCTCAGTGGTGGGAGTAGTAGAGACATGAAAAAGAACATGATCAGGAAACTGACGCGACTGCCGTGTATGATCACGAGATCGTGTAACCATCGGGTGAGTCGGAACAAGAGTAGTAGTAGGAGGAGGAGGAGGAGGAGGAGGGGGAGGAGGACAAGAAGGTGAAGTACTATCAGGAGAGGGAGTAACATGAGAAGGTGAGGAAGGAATAATAGGAGAAGATGAAGAAGAAAGAGAAGAAACAGAAGTAGAAAGCGATGGAGGAGGAATGGAGAAAGGAATAGAATCTGAAGAAGCTGTAGGAGTAGTAGAACTCCCCGGAATGTCAAAAATCGACTCATGGAATCGAACATGTCGAGAAGTATACGTACGAGACGTATGAGGATCATAACAAAGATAACCAATATGAGATGGAGCATAGCCAACAAAGATACAAGGAGTAGACTTGGGTGAAAGTTTATCCGCTCGAGTATCACCTAGAAACGGATAACACAAACACCCAAAAGTACGAAGAAGAGAGTAATCGGGACGAGATCCAAAAAGAACCTCATAAGGAGATGAGTGATGAAGATCCGGTGATGGTAACCGGTTAATAAGAAAGGCAGCAGTGGCATATGCATCATACCAGAATTTCTTTGATAACCGAGCATGAAACAATATAGCTCGAGCTACCTCAGAAAGATGGCGGTTTTTCCGCTCAGCAACCCCATTTTGTTGGGGAGTATAGGGACATGAAATTCGATAAGCAATGCCAGCATCTGAAAGAAAATGAGCCATAGGACCACGAATGAGCTCAGGAGCACCATCACACTGAAGGTGTTTGATGGTACAGGAGAAGAGGTTCTCAACAAGCGGTTTGAAGTGTCGAAAACAATCGACCGCTTGAGAACGACAAGTCAAAGGATACATCCATGTAAATCTACTAAAATCATCAATGAATGTAATGAAATATCGGTATCCATCTCTAGATATAACCGGTGACGCACCCCAAATATCACAATGTATAACATGTAAAGGTAAAGTAGAATGGGATACAACTGATGTAAAAGGCAATCTAGTCGATTTTGAAACACTACAAGCTGTACAATGTGTGTGTGTGGGTTTGTTTGTTAGATGTAAAAACGAACATCTAGACAAAACATCATCAGACGGATGACCCAAACGAGAATGCCAAGTCTCACGGGAAGCAGAAGTGAAAGCAGCAAGTGAATACAACTGATGTGGACTACCACGTGTGTGGTGGAGAAGCTGTCCAGTCAAGGTCTGAATATGCAGACCAAGATGTGAAAACATCACAAGAATAGGATGCTCAATAACAAGCTGTGTGATAGACAAGAGGTTCTTGGCTAAGCCAGGAACCACTAACACATGTCGTAATAACAAAGTATGATCTGATAAATGTAATAGTGAGCTACCTATATGAGAAATAGAAAGTGTCTTACCATCACCAACGACAACTTTCTCAGAACCGGTATAAGGAATAGCGTCAAAAATAATCGAGGCATCAGCGGTCATATGAGCAGTCGCTCCAGAATCCGGAATCCACGAGTCAACCCTCTCACAAATACTCGAAAAATCAGCACTAAATCCAAAGTGTGTAGCAGGCCCAAATCCAGAAAACATATGAGAACCACTTGTTGGGCCAGAACTAGAGCCCAAAACAAATTTCCTTGAAGTCTGTTGACTCATTGTACACTGGTCAGTCTTGCAAAAAACATCGCTACTTTCAAAGAAAACCCTAGATTTGAAATCTGAACAATCCGTTCTTTCAAAGAGAACACTAGGTCGCAAATCTGAACCATTGTCATCACAATCTAAAGAATTCGATTCATCTTCTTTAATCTTAACATCGTCCTCACCTGAATAGAACACGTCGGAGAAAACCAAGTCGCCGGAAAAAGTACAGTTCGTATCTCTTTTCTGTTGGTGTTGATAGAATAACTCTTCGATTTTCTGCCATAGATCGGAGGCAGATTCAATACCTTGCATAAGATGAAACAAGGAAGAAGATAGATTGTCGATTAAGAAGGCAGTTACATAAGAATCATCCTTATTCCAGATGTCTCGAGCTTCTGAATCAACTGGAGGTCTAATTTCTCTGTTTAGAAAGTGAAGAAGCCCTAATGTCTTCAAAATTGTCAATATCTGATGTTGCCAGTTCAAAAAATTGGTGTTATCAAGTTTAATCGGCATCAGGTTTGTGATATTTGGAAGATTGTTGTTCGAATTAATGAAATTATTACTCATAGTTGATGATGATGATGACTGTGTTGCAGATGACGCCATAGAAACACAGATCTGAAGATGATATCACCGAAAGATGATGATATCAATGAAGAAAAGAAGAAGAAGATAGGAGTAGAAACAGAGTAGCCGGAATCCGGCCAGAGTAGCCGGAAAATACGTCAGAGAAGATGATCAATCACAGATTCAGAAGTGGCTCTGATACCATGAAACAAGAGTATGATCTCAATCTCATAGAATAGAATAGTTCAAAGATACAGACTATGACACTATATATACAACCACCTAACTACCACATGCTAAACAACTAACCATGATAACTGTCTATAACTAACTCAACAAACTAACTAACATACACACTCTAATAAGAATTAAGATATGAAAAGACAATAATACCCTCATATGCAGGGCACATGCCATATTTAACTGAAATTTTTAACTAGGTTATGGCCAAAGGGCGTAGAATGTTACGAGTTTTACAAAAAAAAATTGTGATTATAATTATTGAAGTTAAAAGGCATCTATTGCAATTCGGTACAAACATAATCGACGAAAAATGCAATTTACCCATATTTTTATTGGTAAAATTATTCATTGAGGTGTCTATTACAAAACCTTTAAACCAATTTAAAATATAAAACATTCACTTGTATTTCTAACAATCATATATTTTTAATAAATTCAAGTAATTTTCAGCAACTATAATATACTTATATATTATTTTTTTTAATATAATTTAAGGACTAATATATCAGGTTTTAATTATCATGTGTAAATATAATCTGGCTATGACTTCATAACATACCCGTTCGAAACCTATAATTCTCTTTTAACAAAACATGTCCCTGAAAACTCTTCCCGATTGTTTTGAGTCTTTTCCATCAATCTTACTTATCGAATGTCTAAACCTCATGAATCCAAGATAACATTAGTGTGTCTTTTTCTAGATTTATTGAGATAATTGGGGATCATATATATATGTATGGAATGGTTAGAAATGAGAACTTTTCTGTGTTGTAAATACTTGAGAACTCCTTGAAAAAAAGGTTTTTTTTTTCTTAAAGAAATTTTATCGTCAAAACTTTTAAAAACCCTGTAACCTTTTCGATATATATATGGTATACAAAAATTCACATCGGTATAACAACAATTTACATAAGTATAACCTGCCAAAAAGGGTGACATCATATGCTTTTCTCATTTTTTTTCAGTAGTGTAGGTGATAAAAAACTTGGCGTAAATGAATGTTATGCTTTTTTTTTTTTTTTTTGCAAAAAGTTGCATGATTTTAAAAAGAACTTTTGCGAAATTCTAAAAAAGAACTTTCTTCAAGGAGTTTTCAAGTTCTTGTAACATGGTGCATTTCAGAACATTAAATAATTGCATAACTCCTAATAAACACTTTATATATATATATATATTCAATATTTAGGGTACTTTTATCATTTATTATATGTATTTTTATAACTATACATATTAAGAGTAATTTTATCAGTTTTTAAATGAATTTTTATGATTACACATAAAATGTTTTATTTACATATATGTAATTAATTATTACACACATATATAATTTGATTATTACACATATCTAAACTACTCTTAACATGTATATAATTATGTTACAAAGAGGAAAACTACAAACTAAAACAATTAAATAATTTAAAATATGTACTAAAATTTATCTATATCGATGCTAAAAAGCTAATTAATCAAGAAACTTCGGAACAAATGATAAACATATTCGTTGTTAGTTTCTCACAACATCAGCAATGAGGGGCTTGCAGATCCCACTTCTCTCCCCAACGTCAGTACACAAGTCTCCCTCCCCTCTTGTCCCCCGCACAATGTTCTAATCCTCTTTTCACAAGCTGTTTGTGTGCACAAACGTATTTTGTCTTACGGATGCATGAAGTCTATTGTCCGCCTACTCCAGCTCAACACCAAGTCTTTTGACCTCTTACTATATAGTGCAGGAATGAGGAAGATACAGTTCTGTTTAGCCAATTCTACCTTTTTACTATATAGTTTTCTTTCTTTTCGAGGTTGAATTACATGTTAAACTCACGAAAAATTATTAGTTGGTTTTCAATGTTGATGACACTGATGGCCAGGTACATTATGTTATCATCACGATAACTGGAATAGGTTGATCAATTCTTCTTTTTTAGCTTTTTGTAAATTTTTATCATTTAGTTATGTTGTATAGAAAAGTAAAATATACTAAAGCTTCTTGCTAATAAAGTAGAGCTAAAATAAAAGTTTCATTGAAAATTAAAATTATAGATTTGATCGGTTTGCGGATATTATTAGACATAGATGATTTATTGAAAATGTGTATTACCAAGATCGGTAGGTAAAGTACCAGTATTGAGATGTACCGAGTTTGTGGTTGGGACTTTTAAATGTATACTTAACTAAAATGCGAATGTGAATTCATCAAATATTTGTTCACATGATACTTTACATATTTACATAGACAAAAACTTTTATCATTATAGTTATCATAATACTAACACATATTGTCTTTAACATTATTTTATAAAGATATAGATCTAAAGACCAAAATTTAAATGATATATTATAATCTGTTTTTTAGTATTTGATTTCGATCATTATTAAACCTACCCGTGTGGTTACACGGGTACTACACCTAGCAATTTGATTATTACACATATCTAAACTACTCTTAACATGTATATAATTATGTTACAAAGAGGAAAACTACAAACTAAAACAATTAAATAATTTAAAATATGTACTAAAATTTATCTATATCGATGCTAAAAAGCTAATTAATCAAGAAACTTCGGAACAAATGATAAACATATTCGTTGTTAGTTTCTCACAACATCAGCAATGAGGGGCTTGCAGATCCCACTTCTCTCCCCAACGTCAGTACACAAGTCTCCCTCCCCTCTTGTCCCCCGCACAATGTTCTAATCCTCTTTTCATAAGCTGTTTGTGTGCACAAACGTCTTTTGTCTTACGGATGCATGAAGTCTATTGTCCGCCTACTCCAGCTAAACACCAAGTCTTTTGACCTCTTACTCTAGCTCAACATTAGCCATTAGGTCACCTTTTAATTAAGGAGATGATTTTATTTTTTTTTAACGACAAATTTGGATCACTGACGGACCACTGGAGTATCATCGCGCCACCAGCGAAATCACGTGATCACATCCATCTCAACTAGGTTATAATGCCTATACACAAATTCAGGAGTAAACCCAACAAATCTGGGAAAAACCTCCTTGTGAGAATCGATCGAACTCAGGACCTAAACCTTATCCCACCTCTAAGATGTCACTAGACTACAATGCCATGGAGAGAGATGATCTTACTATATTGGTCTTTTTAATTATATTTTCACTAATAATTTAATTTATGTTTTTTGTGTTGATTAAAAGTGTTAAGGGGTCATTATGCTAAATGAAGAAGGACAAAGACCATATATATAATTCAAAAGGTCAATATCCACATGCAAGGGTAAAACAGTAGTCATACGAGGTATCCTCGGAACCCTCAAAACGAAGAGGAGCACCATCCTCCCAAACATGAAAAGTCTAGCTTTTGTGCTCATAAAACTCACACGTGTCAGTGATCTATTGGATTTATGTTGTCAGAACCAATAAAAAATAAATAGGTTATAAATAATGTAAGTGAAAATGGTATTGGTCCACTTGTCATGACGCTATTCATTTTCTAAAATAAGTAAAAAAGCAAAAGCGGTTTTAGTAATACAAGCGGGCGGATTTGTAGAGAGAGAAAGTGGGTTTAGGACGAAAAGCGGTTTTGGTAAAAGGAGAAAGGTTTATAGTACCTACCATATATGGAGAGTTGAGACACAAGTTTCCTTATGTAGAAGACGACTCTTAGCTCAATTGGGAAACCACAGAGAGAGATAGATAAAGATTTATATTTAGAGAGAGAAAGTAGAGAGAGAAGCCAGGAAAGAAGACTTATTGGTCATCAAAGCAAAAGTAAGCAATAGTGTTTCAGATTTTGACCAGATCTCTTCTTGATCCTAGTTTCATTTTTGAATCATATGTATGTATTGTTTGTTCTTTGGTGAGTGATTGATTAATAAAAATCATATTTGATGGATTGATTAATAATTAGGGATCATGGGAAGGGGTAAGATTGTGATTAGAAGGATTGACAACTCAACAAGCAGGCAAGTTACCTTCTCAAAGAGGAGGAGTGGACTGCTGAAGAAGGCTAAGGAGCTTGCTATCTTGTGTGATGCTGAGGTTGGTGTTGTTATCTTCTCTAGCACATCCAAGCTTCATGAGTATTCCAGCACAAGGTCAGTCAGATCTACTATACTATATCTCATCTTCTTTACTAATAATTACTACCCAAATTTACTAGTTGACTTGTATTTCATTTCTTCATTGTGAGTGTGTTAATATTAGTGTCAAATCTTAAGTTATAATTTGTTAATATGAAAGTTTTTGCTTAACTTTTGTATGACTATAAGATCTTTAATATGGAAGGATACCTCACATGTACTAATTAATTAAAATGCTCATACCATGCATGTCAACACAAATCCTTAAACCAAATGAACCACAGTAATTACTTTAATTTTAAACACATCTAGGTATGATATTCAAGTGTATATAATCAAGTTGAAGCTGCAATGAGCTTTTTCCTGCTAAGATGAGGAATTGAAGGCCTGATGATGATGATCAATGTGTATAATCGATACCTCCGGTTTGAATATTATATAACATGAGAAAGTACATCCGAAACACACAAAAAATCAACCACTTGTGTTGTATTTGTTATATTCATTAACCACCAAAATTTCTCCTAATGAGTTATAACTTTAATGTTGTGTATATCTTTTTTCTGATATATGTTATATATTATAACCCAAACAAACCACTTTATACTATATATTACTACGACCATTTTTAGTACCTTTTGTTTTATTGTTGTTTTGATTCCATGAGTAACACTATATATATGCAACCTGGATATTATACTTTACATATATGAGAAAAAGGTTTTTACAAGAGGGGTGGAGGGGGGGGGGGGGGGTTTCTTAGTTGGGGTATCATTTCTATCTTTCGAGATAGGGGAAATGTTTGTCCACTAATTACACTCCTCAACCAATACCAATAGCTTGCTATAAGTGGGATTTTACTAAATGTATTTGTGTCTGTAACTTAGATGATCAAAAGCACAAATTGGCCAGTAAATATATAACCGTTTTTTTTTCAAATACCGGGAAGCTTTCCTTTTAAAGCAATTTTAATGTTGACAACCAGAGCCGGCTGAAAGGTAAGCTAACTAAAACATTTGCTTTAGGCCACCACTCTTCAAAGGCCCCCATATTGGATAACAAATGCATATGATTTTTTTGTTATTGGTTTACATAGTTACAATGAACGGACACAGGAGGTTAGTCATGAAGTTAAATGATTTTTTACTTTAGAGATTCCAACTTCATATTCTTGCTCTTATTTTCTTTTGTTTTCTCTTTTCATGTGTCTCTATTTTTATTTATTAATAATATATGTTCGCATTGTAGGCTGATTTTCTATTTCTAAAACTGGTTATACTAGCTTTTATTTTCATATTCTATATACTAAGTTTTTTATTTTGTATTTTTAGTAAACATCATCATAATCTAGTTTCTTTTTATAAAACATCACTCTAATATATAATTAATGCCACCATATACTTAATTTATAGCAACAAAAAATAATATCATTTAAAAACCGGAAAGGACCCTGCATTTCGAGTTTGCTTTAGGCCTCTCAAAGCGTTGAGCCGGCCCTGTTGACAACTATAAGAACTGCATAAAACACTTGTACGTAGTGCATTAATACTCAACCTAGTGGTCTAGTGGTATGATATTTGCCCTGTGGTGTGACTTCAAATAAAAGTTTAAGGGGTGGCGGCGCAACTTTTTGCCCGTCTACCTTCTGTTTTAATGTAACTTAGCAAGTTTTTTAGTCTTTATATATATAAGATTTAATATAAAAAATAAAAATAAAAACATAAATTTATCATGATGTAAAAAGTTGTTCTTAAAAGAAATGTAGTACATTGATGATTTAATGAGATATGGTTTTTGACCTCTTTTTTTTAATCTCTTTGCATGGTCGGCCTTTATTGTGTGTGAGAGGACTACCGCACAGGACCTGTGATTTCGAGAGGAGCGTGTTTTTTAAATCCGATATATATATATATATATATATATATATATATGTTATTTTCTTTTAAATAGCATACCCATGCCAATTCCAATACATGCCCATTTACAAATAAATATTTGTAGTTAGAAGTTAGCCCAATGGCATTAGATTTAGTGAGTCTAATACTAATTTGACTTTAAAAATATATAATAATAAAACATTATGGAAGGACAAATTTTTTCGAGCTCGAACTGGGTAAAAAAAAATTCTCAAAGACGCCCCTATCTCTTTGTGGGATTGGTACACGTATCCAGATAATACAACCAGACTTCCATGCAAATGCAAATAAATTGGATTAGAAGCTTAAGTTTATTAAAGAAAGTATGTGATTAACATAGTTTCTGCAGGCTTTAGCTTGAAATGCAGAAGTATCGGTATTGGTTTATCAGTTTTCCCAACACAAGCCTGAAATTATGTAGTAATCTAGTTAAAACTTGATCAAGCATATTTCTTTCAAACACTCACTTTAGATACAAAGAATCATTAAGTAGTTTTTGGCCTAGATCTAAGGCCTTTGGCCTTTAGGTATATTTTAACCTATCTTAACTCCACCTAAGTGTGTAGGTCCGGCTAGGGGAGGATCTAGTCGCCTAATCCTTGTATACGAACCACTCCGGTTGTGCGGAATCCAACCGAAATAGCAAACCGAGATAGAACAAGCACAATGATAAACACACAAGACTCAACGATTAACACCACTTGTATTAAACGTATGAAAGGTCCAGTTACAAGCACAAGGTTTACAAATCAGTCCTGTAAACTCTCTCAGTGTGTGTGTGTGTTTTTCTGCTCTAAGTGTTCTCTCTTGTTCTCTCTGTCTAGTCTATCGAAATGAACACAACACACGGGTATTTATACCCAAAACAGCAGGTCTGGTCGAAGGATCAGATAGTATGATCGAAGGATCATCTATCGACCAGAAACAGCTCGAAAGATCCAAATGTACCTCGAAAGATGTGATCTTTCGTGGTCCATCCATCGAAGGTTCATGTTTCGAGCAGATCATCATCGAAGGATAAGCAATCCTTCGTGACACATCCTTCGACACAGACACATTACAACCAAAATGTTGACTGTTTGGCCAAGTCAAACCAGGAGGATGGTTGACTTGGTCAAACTTACAAGACTAACAACGACATCGTTTTACATCGTGACCGAATACAGACAAAGTACAGACATAAGTGCACCAACAAAGTGACACATCAACTTTTTTTCCTCATTTCACTTTGTCTCACTCTAAGGAATGGTTTAACATGTTAACACATAACTCATTTAATGCACTTTAACCTATCTTTTAGTGGTTTTTGTCTAAAAAAGAAAATAATAATTAATTCAATCTCTTAACATTGGGTTAACATGTTAACACAAAACTCATTTAATGCACTTTAACACAAGGAGGAAGCGGTTTGCAATGTTAGTTAACATGCCATGTCATTGTTAACACTCTAGATGTTAGAGTACACCCCATGGCCTAAGGTGAACCTTCAACCAAGATATGCAAGTCCTTATTAGAACTTTTTTTTCTTTTTCTTATTTACTGGCCGGCTAACTCTCACATCCTCTTTCATATCCTATTTTAAATCGGCACATTTGTCCACCATAGAACTTGAACCCTCAATCTCATGAGGAGGAACGTACTTTCTTCATATCTTGATACCTCTAGGCTATAAGCCTTAGCTTTGTGTAAGACCTTATATATTAGATGGTTCTCATATTTGAAGTTATGCTATAAAATATGATATGTGATGAAGTATGACCCAGATTAATTCCAGGTGTAAGACCTCATTAGAACCGATTCTGATATTTATTTCTTCAATATGATTTTGTAATGAAGAGATAATCTTCCTCTAGCTTGTAAACTCTCTCTCGTCTCTCTCTCTCATTCGAATTCATGGGATTTCATTTAATACTATGAGATATATAAAGTTGCATGACTGACAGTTACGTCGCATGCAAGGGTACGACTGGTAGGTTTATCATATTTCCTTGTTTCTTAATTTAATTTCTCATTGTTTTCTACACTTCACCTAATTTTTAAATTTGGTCAAGCTATTCTTTCAATTCCTCCTTTTATAAGGAAAAGGACAGCACAATTTTAGTATATTAATTTCTCATTGTTTTCTTCTAAATGATTGAGTAAAAGGCAGCCTAAATGATTTTCCTTAGCCGTTTAAAAATTGTTTATTGTCTCCATAACGTGTAATTTGGTAAAAAGTTAACAATAATTTGCAGGCCATATATTCAGATTGACGTACGTGTACATGACATGAGTTTATATGTTACAATTAGATATAAAATGAGAGACTTCCTCTCATCATATTATCATAATTAGGGACTTTGAAACATCTTCGATTTGGGTAAAGAACGAGCATGATCTCTCTTTGAGCCCCAATGCAATATATCTTGCATGAAGAAACATGAATAACTAGAATTTGCAATAAATTAAACTAAATGAAATGAAATAATAAGCAACATGATAAGTTGCAACACCTTATTTCTAATTTGGTCGTTGGTTTAATTAAAATGACTATTATAACCATCGAATTTTAGAGGGTAACATGTATGAAAAAAGTTAATATTCAATTTTATTATATCCGAAGGATCTTAAGACTTATGTTATGGCCGTATTATAAATTCATTGTAAGTATATTACTATTTACTAATAGAGTTGTTAATTACACAATGGTCCATTGTTTTGGTTCTTCGAATTCACCACCTCAGATCTAACTTTAAAATGTTGCATGTTTGAGTTCTATGGTTTTCAACTTGTAACATGTTTGAATTCTAACACCAATTTTTATAAAATGAAAAAAAAAAAATTGTTACAATTAACTATTTTCCTCTTTAAAGAAGTATTTATATAATTTACTCGAAAACAGTTAAAACAGAAACCCCTTCTTTAAACCTAATTAAAAGAGTGGGGGATTGATAAACATAGCAATTTAATGTAGTCTTTT